>JAOTRH010181625.1:0-11982 GCA_034768845.1 Heliamphora exappendiculata | reverse complement strand
TTGAAAGTCTAATAAAGATGTATTTTCTGGATCCCCGAGCATGGATTTTATGTCGGCGTTGGAAATTCTCCCAACATACCATTCACTAGTTGGAGCTCAATTAAAGCTGATGCAAAATCTGGACTGGCTTCAAATAATTAATAGCATCTAGGAGGTTTCAAATTTGAGACTTTAGAACGAGCAAACCCCCCAAGTCTTAGACCTTAACCAGGTCAAAAGACTACTATTCAAGTATTCATGAGCTTATTCTCCTGCTTTTGCAAACCAAACATCAGATCAACCCCAGAATCAGCCATGCATCTTATTATAACTGGAAACACATGGATTCATCCGAAATCATAGCTGAATTCCCAGAAATACCCAAAAGGAAAAAGAGACTCAGAGTCTGTATAAGCGAAATCAATCCCAATAACTAGAGAAACCCAAAATAAAAAGAGTAGTCTATAGAGAGAATACGCTTAGGAGCTTTCATTTTCTCTATGTGCTTCACGCGAGCCGTCTCAGCTCTCTGAACGTTGCCGCCTCCCATGTTAATCGACCGATCTGGACCTTACACTTCTCTTTCAGTGAAAATTACGCGGAGACGACCGCCGGGGAAGGAGGAGAGTGCGACGACGGCCTGTCAGTACTGTGGAGATAAAACTCCGACTAACTGATGACGACAAGTCGGTGGCCAACGAATTGTAATGGGTTTAATTTACATTTATGCCCTTCGAGAAAAAATAATTAGTTTTGAATAATTTTCTTAGAAATTTTTTTATTATTTTTTTTTGTAAATATCTAATATATTTTTACTTTTGACATTTAAATTATAATGTTTGAAATATTGAAATGAGTTTTTATTATTGATATAAGAGTTACTTTTTAGTTGGAGATATTATGATTATTTTATTAAAAAAATAATGTATTTGAGACGTGTTTTAGATTTTTTAAAACAAAAAAAAACAAATAGAAAAACTTAAGTGGTTTTTTTTATAAAAAAAATCAAATAGTATAATTTAAAAACTGAATTATACTTTGAAATAAAAAATTTTAATTTTTTAAATAGTCCAAATAAAGCCTAACTCTGAAATATTCTTTCATATATATGTGTGTGTGTTAATTAAGTATATTTGTTTAATTATACGTTTTTAAAAATTATATTTATTATTTATTTATTTTTAAATAAATAAAATCAACCACATAAGTATCGGTATCCAATTAATTTTATTTTTTATAAATAACCTATTTAGTAAGTCATACAAAATAAACAATTTTTTTCATAATAGTAGATTTGAAAATCAACCATCATCAGGAGCACCATGGCACAACACACACCTCAGACCTCAATACTAATTGGTTCAGAAATTTACATAATATGTTTAGGCTTACTTTTTTTTTTAGTACAACAAAAATAAAGAAACAGAAAACAAACTAAAGCTTCAAAATAGGAACCCTAGCTAGATCTCTTACCAAAAGATCTTTAACCTCAAAAGTGGGGGATAACCAAAGATACAAACCTAAGTGTCTTGGTTTGCACCTTAGTGGGCGAGACGGTCCACAACTCTGTTGCCTTCCCTGCAAATGTGAGCAATAGAGCAATTGGACTCCTCCAACATAGTTTTGCATTTTAGAATGAGAACTTTGTAGGAAAAGTTATGTGAAGGACCACCATTGATAAGATTAATTGCAGCTTCTGAATTCGATTCTACTGCAACATCTCTCAAATTATGCCCAAGAGTCAATTTAAGCCCATGAAAAATACCTCAGAGCTCTGCTTCTATGCTTGTGCGTACGAAAAATTTGCCATAAAATCCCGAGACCCAGTATCCACCTTCCTCCCATATGACACCACCAAATCCCGTTATACTTGGGTTCCCCGAGAGCATCCATTCGTATTAAGTTTGAGTCTTCCACAACCTAAAAACTTCAAAATCACGAAAATAATTGTTTTAGACAAGGAAGGAGTGGGAACGCCAAAAGCAAAGGTGATCTCCAACACATATATACTAATACTTTGAACTATCTCAAGGGCCACAGGATTGATGTTATCAATAAATTTTCTATTTCTACCAATCCAAAAGTTCCATAAAATAACAGTAAATAACACATTTTGAGGCCCACCAAAAGAGGTGGAAGCTGAATTGCTGTAATTAAAACTGAACCAGACTCTTTAGCTGACATCAACCTCATCTTGCAAATTCTAAAAGGAGAGAAGTAAGTCCAAATATCCTTACTAAACAAATAGTTTATAAAGACATGAGTAATATCTTCAATCTAGCTAGCACATCTAAGATATACAGCATCATTAGAAATGCCCCTCACTACCCAATGGAGGTTAGTCAATAATTTACTATGTATAAAAGTTCAGAGGAAACCTTTTAATTTGTCGAGATGTTTAGTTTCCAAATGTTACTCCAAAAGCCAACTCTACAAATCTCATTTCCCAACAGAGAATTTGCCGACTTAATTGAAAAT
The DNA here is from genome assembly GCA_034768845.1 of Heliamphora exappendiculata. Lineage (NCBI taxonomy): Eukaryota > Viridiplantae > Streptophyta > Magnoliopsida > Ericales > Sarraceniaceae > Heliamphora > Heliamphora exappendiculata. The sequence continues at coordinate 9,525 of JAOTRH010181625.1, read as the reverse complement.
AAACTATATTACTGTTACCGGTCCAAGAGAGAAAATCCTTTATATCAACACCCGAGGGGATAAGCACCCTCATGATACAATTGATGTCAGAAGAGTTGAGGAAAAGATTTAGAAGGGGGATATTCCATTGTTTATCTGGGGTGATGAAAGAAGAGATTGGCCAATCAATAAATTGACCACAATTCACAAAGTGGACCTTTTTTTTAACACCATTGTCACCCCCACAGAAAGTTCTTATTAATTTTATTGATATTTGCACAGATGAAAGCAGAAAGGGCTAAAGTTTGCATCAAGTAGAGAGGGATAGCCAAAAGTCACAAATTGGACCAAAATTGCTCTACCCATATAAAAGATCATGAATCAATCTTCCAACCTGACAAAGTCTTTTGCATCCTTTTAATGATGTACTGATAATATCCTTTAGAGACTCTAGAATGGAGAAGAGGAACCTCAAAGTATTTTCTCAGGTCACTTGTTAAAGGGATGTTAAACTTGGCATTAAGGGCGTTAGCTTCCCCCTATTCACATTTGGGGAGACATGGATTTGAGGAAACTAATAAGCTGATCTGAGGTGGTTTAGACTCACTAAGGAACGTTTAGGCTTAGATAGATAACGGTTTAAAGCCATTTTGTTAATTTTAATATTTTTTAAAAGCTTAACAATTGTAAAATATTTTTTTTCCCTTGCATAATAGTTTAAATTATTTTTTACCTAAACAACCTTTTCATTATTTAACTTAAAATTCTAAAACTAAGTAATTTGACTTTAAACCAAGTTATCAAATAGGAACTTAATCTCCTCTGGTCTACAGCAAAGTTGGGAGTTTCTAGGAGGGCTAATTGGCAATTTGCTTCTTTTTTTTTTTCCTTTTTATATAGAGATTTTGGCAAAAGTCACTTATTTAAGCGTTAGCCGTATTCAAAAAATTTAATGAAATAAGTCTCACTAGTTTTATAATACCAAATATATTTTTAATGACAACTTTACAATCAACTTTTTTTTTCTTAATTAATTTCATTTTCTCTCTTTATTTTTCCTCTCTTTTAATTCCAAACTTATCTCTAATAAATAATAATTTATTATTATTGCTTAGAAAAAAGAATATAAAAGAAAAACTCTATTAAATACAAATATATGTATTATTTGTATTTTTAGTTTAAAAGTTTATAATTTCATAATTTTTAATATATATTTATATTTTGTAAAATTAATATTTCTATAACCCATCGAGATCTATTATATAAGATCAATATTGAATATAAAGTTTTGTAAAAAAAATTGTCAATTTCAGAATCGAGGAATTTCTCAACTTTGAATTTAACAATGAAGAAATTTATTAGTTTTGAAATTTATCAAATCTAAAATTTATCAAGTTCAAAATTGATAAATTTATCAATTTTAAAAATTTAACAAAATTTCTTTGATCAGGAGGAGGTTTATGCCTTTTGTGTAGCTTATGCACAAAAATCTCACCATCCAAATATGATGTTAACAAAAAAAAAATTGAAGTAAATTGTTCCTTTTAATACTAAAAATTCTAAAAATTAAGAATTTCTCAATTTTTGACAAACAGAGAAATTTTTCAAGTTTGAAATAAATGAAGTTCTCATTTTCAAAAAAAGATTAATTTCTCAATTTCAAAATTGATAAATTTCAAAATTGATAGATTTATCTGTTTGTTAGATTTTAAGATTAAGAATTTTTTCAATTTTGAAATTAATAATTTTTTCTATTTCTTTTTTTACAAAATTTTATATTTGAAAAAAATAATATTTGAGAGATCTCGACGAATAAATTATAAAAATATTAAATTTATAAAATATATATCTTCAAATTTATAAAATTCTAAAGTTTCTTAACTAAAAAAGTCCAAATAAATACATATATTTGTATATAATTGATCTATCTGTTTTATATTCTTTGAAAGAGTAACAAAAATGAATCACTTTTTATTGGAGATAAAATTTGAGTTAAATGAGTAAGAAAATAAAAGGAGAAACAGTTGACCATAGAGTTATTATGGATAGATTTGGTATTATAATTTTGTTAAAAGATTTGAATTGACAATTACCATTTTGAATACGTGGCATTCTCTTAACATTAAATAGAGGCAAACTAATCAAACATAATTATTTTTTTAAAAGATTCTTACTAAAATCTATTAATAAAAAATAGAGTATGACTAATCCTCTTTTAACTATTCCAAAAACGACTAATCACTATTTAGTCTTCTTCTTTTTTTTTTTTTTTTATTTATGTTTTGAGCTAAAAACTTAAATTGAGTTCAAACTAAAATGTTTGGTAAGAAACACACTAAAAAAAATTGATTGTTAATTGGCTCCTAAATGTACACATAAGAGTGCTGAGTTATAAAATGTAAGTTTTTTTTAGGTTGAAGAAAATACAGACAGTTCTTTTTAGATTTTTATAATTACACCGGCTTTTTTTACATATTTTGTTAGAAGGAAGTTGTTTTATTTTTGATATTTTAGAATGTTTGAATCAACTTATATTCAACTTTACTAAATTTTTAGAGCTAATTTCACAATTTACTAACAGATGGTCCAATTAATACTATATATTTTACAGTGTTTGAATCAGCTTATATTTAATTCTACTAAATTTTTAGAGTCAATTTTACAATTCGCAATTTGCCATTTTATCTCTGTTGTCCAACTTAAAAGTCTTTTTGGACAGCTTCTAATTATATATATATATATATATATATATATTCTTTTTACACCCATTTTTGAAGATAAATTGTCTCACAATGTACTAGACATTTAATACAAACTGGTATAAAAAGATCAAAGTACTGGCATATCTAGCTAGAAGCTCCAACCACTTGCACCTGCTTTCTCTCTTTGGTCTCCTCTCCCTCTCTAATAAATCCCTTTCTTCTATTGAAAAGAAAAAGACCGAAGAGGGTGAAGATTACTCTTGGTTTGATAAAGTTGCGAAACCCCGTATGAATGGGGATTAGAGATTCGTGTTGTGTTCTTAAGACATAATACCGTATTCTATCTTTATTAGGAACCGATTTTAAATTTACTTTCGCGATGCGAACCATTTATTTTATAAATTTGTTGATTAAACCATTTGTACCAATAACCAAGTTAATTTGATCACATTTTGTTAAGTTTTTCGTGTGAAAAATTAAAACAAGTATGCACAAAAATAGCAACATCAGAGTTTACGTACTTCAGTCAAAATTGGCCTACATCCATGAAAGGGAGAGGAATTGCTATTTCTGAAGAAATACCAAAAAATACAACACTCACTCACTCCCTCTCTACCAAATCTCCCACAGATTATAATACACACAATACACACCCGGTATTACACACATACAAATTACACACTGTGTTCCTTTCTTCACTCCTGCTCTACTCAACACTTGCACACTTATTTATACAAGAAAAAAAGAAGAGAAATTCATAATGATCTTCTCCAAATCAAATGCCAAATTTGCATATCTTTGACAACGGCCAAATCTACCGATCGCGCAAAGATCTTCTTTCTTGTCTGGTTTTTTTTTCTTTTGCTAACTTTTGTGCCCCTACTGCATTTAAATGCAATAGGTGAGTATGGACCCTATCACATTTTTCTAAAAGAAAACACGAATGGCAAGATAATATCTTGTTGCGAATGAACAAAATATCAAGAAATTATCTATATTATTTGGTCAGTGAATCATTTATTTAACAGAGTAAAATAGTATAAAAAATTTATATAACTGACCCCAATTAATTAAGACAAAAATTTAATTTGGTTTGGTTTAGTTTAGTTAGTGAATCATTTATTTTGCTTGAAATTTCTTTAATATTTAATCTACTGCCATTATGTAACATAGGAGTTATATCCCATAAGAAATATAAGAGTATCCCACTTTTATTAATTGTTCAGTAAAGAAGATTCCAAAATAATTAACAAAAACTGTCCATTTTAACCTTAATTGAGAGGAACCTTGATAGTTCAGTAGTTTCATATCTTCCTATAAGGCTCCTTACTCATGTGGTCCGTGGTTCGAGTTCTTCCTACCTCTGTTTCCCTCCTTTTCCCTCTCTTTTCCGCTGCTCCTATATTCTCAATTTAAAAAAAAAAACCTTAATTGAAAAGAACATTTACACTAAATAAAAAGTACTACTCACCTGAATACAGGTTGAAAAGGAGTTCAATGTGGAAGGTTGGTTAGGTGTGTTTGCTCTTGCAGCCTTATATGCAGTTCATAAATACTGTGGTCCGTCAAGTTACTCTCTCTCTCTCTCTCTCTCTCTCTCTCTCTCTCTGATGGAAGAAATGTGATTTTTTTAATGGGTCATGTTAATCATGGTCATTAGTCGATAAATAATAAATTAATAAAAATTAAAAAATTAATATTAATATATTTTTTAATATAAAATTTACAACATAACATACACCTATTATTTACCGTCCAATAAATGACTATTAGCATTTGTTTTGCTTTATTATAACTGAAAAGAAGTTGGTCGCAATACACTTGGTTGTAAAGATAAGTGTAAGTGGAGCTATGCTGGCCCCGAGGGACGTGCCCCCAATTATATTAAAAATCTTAATTATTATACAGTAGTTAACCAATTAAAGTAACATCTATGTAAAAGAGTAGTCTTCACTATGATAAAAAATTTAAAAATTTAAGTAAAAATCTTATTATCAATTGATAATAAAGTTTTAATTCTATAATTTTTTTTTTACAGATTTAGTTCTATATAATAATTAGCTGACGAAATACCCTCAATATTCTATTTTTACGCATCCCTTAAATCAAACAATTTATATCTCTATTTATATATATATTTATTCTAATTTGAAATATTTTCAAAGATTTTTCAAAAATAGCATATTCTTTAAATGAAGCAAAACTGATACGATCTGATACGTTGTTAACGAACTGATATATTTTATACAAAACTGATACATGAACAGTTCACGCAAATACAATGTCAAGCAAATGTATCAATTATGCAGAAGAACTGATACATTGATACATAATTGATACAGAACTGATACATGAATAGTTCAATAATATTCTGTATTGAATGTATTGTTCGGGAAGACAAAGATTCTAAAAATACAATGTCAACCAAATGTATCACTTACGCAGAAATACAAATTTGTATGTATGTATCATTTTAGATACTTATCCTCTTAGAAAAATAATGATACATTAATTATTTACAAGCCCCATAAGTAATACTCATCAAACACTCAAATATTCATATACACTGATAAATGTATAGATTACGCAGTTCTAAACACGAAATTATTCTCCAACAATGTACTCATCGAATCGATCAACCTCTCAATTCGATCAGTTTCAATTCATAGGCGAATCGTCTTCTCCTTCTCTTCAGGAGATTCGGATTGAGATTGGAAGTCTCGGATTCGACAGAGATGGCGGCAGCAGCGGTGCGACTATTGATTCGATCTCGCAAACATATCTGGTGGCGGCGAGTGCGTCGGGGTTGCCGGCGACGGCGATGGCGCGAAAGGCAACTGGCGTCGGCACTGGAGGGGTGGCCGGCAGCGTGGCGTGAGGCGTCGAAGGATGGGGTCGGTGGTCATTGATCGGTGGTAGCAATGTGCTAGTCGCGAGTGGTAGTTGCAGAGATAGAGAGAAAAAAGTTTAGATAATCATAATTAGTTGTGGTAATAGAATATTATGCAAAATTCTAACTTTTTTTAGATAATCATAATTAGTTATGGTAATAGAATATTAGGTAAAATTCAAACTTTCTTTTTTATCTAATTTTTTTAATAGTGTTAAATTAGTCATAAAATTTTATTTTTATTTATGATGAGACTAAAAATAATAAAATAAATATAGTAAGATTAAAACTCTTATGATGTCTAAAATTAAGACTAATTTCTAAATTAGCGTAAAATATTTAAACATTGTATAATATTTAACAAATAAGTTACATTAATAGATGTATTCAGTAACTTCACATTAATGAGAATTTGTAAAGAAATTCAGTATGAATTTTATCATAAATGAATTTTGTGGTAAAAAAAGGACGTGGAGTACTTTTTTGATGAATGACCCAATGGGTTGTCATTTTATTTGAAAAATTATCTTTCTATGTACCCTCTTTTTTAAAATATATTTGGAATAAATTTTTATTTTATCTCATTACTATTTAAATAGAAGGTAAACTCCTGTTTGATTTATTAAACTTCTACCGATATATATGTATATTGAATTTGAATATCAAAAAAATATATAATTATTATAATTAATTTAAGTTTTTGGATATAAGAGTTAGCTCCCAACAAGCGGTTGATATTAAAGGCTTTGGGTCCACCCTAATTAGTGTGAATGGTTTTTTTTTTTTTTTAAATGAAACAAACATAAGTACAGCATTGCTTCTCAATGAAAGTACAAAACAAGGGGTCAAATTGGATTTATTTGGCTTTATAATTGACTTATTTTGATGATACGAGCTTATTATTTTATTATTTTATTATTTTAAATATATATATTATTATTGTAAAAAATTAAGTTGATCGGATATTGGTAACTGACATAACAAATCACGTTTGTGTTAATAAAAATAATTATAATTTTTATTTTATTATTTTATTCAAATATACATAATTTGTTAAAATAGTTATGACATCCGATCAACTTAATTTTTTACAGTAATAATATATATACTTAAAACAATAAAATAAATAATTCATATCATCGAAATAGGTTTATTTTGAATTTAAAAAATTCGACTGGGTGAATCAGTTCCACGTGAGACTAAAGAGAAGACGAACACTTGGAAAAAAAAAAATATTAAAATCAAGGGATGCTTAGGCTCTTGCCAAAATAAAAAATTATTTTTTAGGGTATTTTCAGTAAAGGTCTAAATATAAGAATCATAATAAAATCAGTTTCAAGCCTATTTTTAAGATTTGTAATTTTATTACGATTTACCATTTTTTATATTTTCAACTCGCACGTTGATATAGTGGGTTAGTTGTATTTTTTTATTACAAACTTTAAAATTTTAAATATTTTAATATATTTTTAAATTTTTTATAAGATTTTTATTTTTGAAGCATATTCATCCAAACACTCAATATAAGATTTTGTAAAAACAAATAATTGGGAACTTTGATTAATTTCTTACTTTTTTAGAACATATTAATTTTTATTTTTGAAGAAAAAACAAAATTTATCAATATTTTACTTTCTTTATAAGTTTTAAAAATCAAAAAACTTTACCAAACATTTACTTTTTTAAAATTTCTCGATTTTAAAATTTATGAACGTCTTAAATTTTGAACATCATTACTATTTACACCATAAAAATTATAAAAAAAATAAGAAATTTTCCAAACCAATAAATGGTTTCGTTTGCAAAATCGAAATTAATTTCTCAGACTGCAACATAAAAATAATTGGCTTATTCTTTTATATAATTTTATGTTTAATATGAATCTTATTTAATAGATCTCGAAAAAGAGGTACCGACCGAAAATATTAATTTTATTAAAAACATATCTATATATTGAAAGTTATGAAACATTAAACTTTTCAACTAAAAATATAATTAGCTCCTCACTAACTACTTAAATAAGAGTAAGTCTATCATAACTAAAAAGTATATTTAAAATAGAATGTTATCTTCAAAAATCTTATAACAAAATCAGTCCTTGTACAAATCTCTTAAATAAGACTGATAATTAATTCTAATTTACTTTTTCTTACCAAAATAGAAATAGCATCTCAACAATAAAAACAATCCTACTGCAAATTCTTAAATAAGACCAATAATTAATTATAATATGGTTTTTCCTACCTCAATCAAAAGACTTATTGATAATTTGTTTGTTGCTTCTAGCAACAACCTAATAGATGTGGCCGCCGACATAATTTTATGATTCCTTATTATTTGCTCTAAAAGGGCATAATTTTATGATGCTCTAACTTTTATTGAGAATCACACATAGAGTATTTGGCAAAAATACTATTAGTAATTTTTAATTTTTTACTATTAGTTTTAACTATAAGTTATAATTTTTTTAAGCACCTACAAGTTCTGCTATAAGTTATAATTAACTTTTTTTCTATTTTAACTATAAATTACAATATTATCTTTACTAAATAGTCATAACTTCAACTACAAATTATAATAAATTATTAATTTTAATAATATCAAATACCATCATAATTGTCGTAAGCCCTTATGTTTAGGGGCAATGGGTATGGTATTTTAGATTGTCCTAAAGTGTTGTACGTGTCTTTTTAATTTTGTCGTTAAATTTTAGGGCTTAATTTTGAACAAACAGTGGAAACTATCTAGTTGGAGTACGATAGGGGCAGAATGAATTTTCAATGGAGTGGTAAAATGCTTACAAATTGAAAAGAACATCAATGACAAAAGCACTCTGCTTGTTCTCCAGGAATTTTTTTTTTATGACTCTTCGGCCTTCTACCTCTGCGACAATATTAATTATTAATTCTAATTAGACCTTTTAAGATATTCACAAATAAAATTAGTCCATGCTAAATAAAAATTAATAAAAGCTTATATTAATTTGAGTATATCACATAAAAGATTAAGTGAATGAACGCGGTTAACAATTAAAAAATATATATACATAAAAGTTTTGATTACAAAAATCTAACTAACAATTTTGTATCTCGAAAAGTAAAAAATATTAACCAAAAAGTAAAATATAAAAAAATAAAAATAAAAAATCTTAATTTTAAATCTCACTTAAGACCCTTAAAATAATCAGATTGACCTTATTTAACCATAACTTTAATATAAAATTATAAATTTTAACCCTAACTAAATTAAAGTCAATGAGCATAACATAACACTGATATAGGACCCTTTTTTTTTCTTCTAAACTTATTGTTTTTTTGGTTATATATTGCAATAATATATTAGTAATAGTACTATAACATTATATATATATATATATACACGATTTTGATACATAGTTTTAACAAATTTTGGATTCATTACATATTTTGAGTTAAATTGAAAATTAAATGAGTTAAAATGAATCATTTTTAAGTTCAGCAAATTTAACAATAATTCAAGCTGTTTACTACTTATATTGTCAAATCGTGTTAATTTTTAATTTTGTATTAAAAATTAAATTATTATAACTTTTTACTTTTTTCATTAAGATAATTTAAAAAATAAAAAAAATTAATTAAAATATTAAAAAAATTCAAAAATAAATAAAAAATAAACAAAAATAAGCTAATAAATTAAATTTTATGTTACTTATTTTTATTTTTAATCAAAAAAATTTTAATTTCTCAATCAAGTTTTTTTAGTTTTTTCAGTTTATCTTATTGAGACGATTTAAAAAAATAAAAAAATTTAATTAAAAAAATTCAAATAAACAAAAATAAACGAGATTAATGAAAACTAGCCAAACAGGACCTTTGTAAAAAATTCCCACCCCTACTGCACCGCCGATTGCTTTCTCAATCATTGCAGGAAAAAAAAACGGTTACCGCAGATTTTTAATGATATAAATATAAATAA
>JAOTRH010181614.1:0-11982 GCA_034768845.1 Heliamphora exappendiculata | reverse complement strand
TAGGGATGAACAATAAGGAAGATACAATAGAATCAAATCTAAATCAATCTAATCAATCTAAATCTAATATTTCAACAGGACCAAACACCACCACCGCCACCGGCGGCTACCGGCGACCACCATTGGCGCCTCCGGCACCCAGAAACCCCCCATGCAGTCCAAAAAGCGTCACCCACTACTCTCTGCCACCGCCACCCGACACCCTTGAGTCTAATCTTTTGACAATTTAACGCCGCTAATCAACTGTGTCTATTGTCAGAAAACTGTTCTGACAAACTCAAACTAAGAAATTATCATTTTATAATTTTGTTAAAAAATAATTTTTCGGCCTAATTTTGGGCCACCACATAGGTCATCTCATACCTCCGTTTCGACCACCGTAAGTTTTGTTAGTTTCACTTCACGATTGCCTACGCGTAGCCACGAACGACGGTCAAAATCAATATTCAAATTATCCAAATGCACATCCTAAAATTGAATCGAAAAATCGTAACACAATCGGCACATGCACGTCGTGCGTGCATGGCCACTTCTGTTGTGAGTGAATGGATTATGTGCTGCCATGGTAAACTTTATATTTTGTTGTTTGGCTTTAATAATATAATTTTATATTAAATTGTTGGTTTGTTTATGTGGCTAAACTATATTTTATTTGTTAGTTTGTAGAGCTAAATTATATGATTAAAGCTACTGTTTGGGTTAGATTTGTTTAATTATGTTTTTTTTACTTAAATCTAAAAGAAATGATGAAATATGTTATAAAATAAAATATTAAGATTAAGAGAGTTTTTATTTATAATTAATATATTCTTACATGTTATGAATTTATCTAGTTTTATGAAAGTTAAAATTAATATTTTTTACATGTTTTAAGAAATAAATAGAATTAAACTTTTTGGGTGTATGATTACTGATTTAATAATTTAATGATTTTAATGACTTTTTATAAACTTTAAAATTGTGATATAAATACATATTAAGTTATAAAGGACAATAATAAGAAAAATAATAATAATGATACAGTTAGATTTTGTTAAAACTATAAAAAAGAAAATAATTAAACTATATATATATATATATATTTTGTTAATCAATGTTTTATAAAAATAATTTAATACAAAATAGTTATTTTAAAAGATAATAATGTTTTAATAAAAAGTGTGTAGGCGATTTTCTATATTATAAAAATAAAATATTTTATAAAACTAAAATTAATATTATTTTTTAACTAGTTTTATGAACGGGGCGGCCTTGAGACAAAACAAAAGAAGCAATGGCTTTAGCGCCTAAATTTGTGCAACAATTAGAAGTCCTAATTTAAAAAAATAATAATAATACCTTAACTTTTTAACATCAAACAGACGAACACAAATGAAATGGACGAACCTGAGGCGGCGAAAAGGGCGAAAACGGAAATAGCTTGAAGTTGCCGTACGTCGGTCGCGGAAACGAAAATGGCGGTTTGAAGTTGTCGTGCGTCGGTCGCGGAAACGAAAATGGCTTGAAGTTGCCGTGTGTCGCTTGAAGTCGCCGTGCGTCGTTTACTCGTCGTCGCTCGAACGGATGAACCTGAACTGGCTGAACGGAGTCAACGGACGAACCTGAATCGGCGTCACTCGAAGTCGCCGTGCGTCGGCGTCCGTGTCGCTCACCAGTGAATGCACTGAACATCGTTGTCCGTCATCCCAACGGTGAAGTGGAGGAGATCTGAATCTTGATTAAAAACGGTAAGTTTTTTATTATATTAATATTATTTATATATAATATATAATATATATTTATATTATTGTTTTTCTTGATTGCTATTTCTTGGAGGTTTCTGTTTAATATTGTTTTTTTGTTTACTGTTTATATTATTGTTTTTTTGTAGAATTTTATAATTACGGTTTTTAGAAAATGTCTGAATTGAAAAAAAAAAGAATTAATTCAATTATAAGTGAGATTTCTTGTTAAGTTTTTTAGTGGTAAAAAATTAATAGAAAATTTGAATTCAGTTGAAAATTCGTGAATGAAGAACTTGAATACTTGGAAAATAAAAAAAATATTCATTAAAATTTTTGTCATATTTTTTTTAAAAAATTATTGTGTATAAAAAATTTTAAGGTTCCCATTTTAATTATTTGTTTTGGGCCCCAAATCACTCGGGGCCCGCCTGTTTATAAAATCAAAAGAATTAAATTTTTGGATGTATCTTTTGTGATTTTTAATGATTTAAATTTTTATAAAATACTTTAAAAGTATAATAGAATTAATAAGAAAATGTGAAATGCTATCTAATTATAATTTTAACATGTTTACTAGATTTGGAATTCTATGATAATTAAAAACAAATTTTACTAAATTGGGTGAGTTTATGATATCTGAATTACTTTTTATTTAACATGAATGCTTGATAAGTTATACTGTGAAAGAATGAAAAATAAATTTTAATAATTGATTGAAAATAATGCATGAAAGAATGATCGGTTAAACGACGTATTGATCGTTGGGAGATGTTAAGCGTACTAGCGAGACGAGGTAATAAGAGTGAAGTCACGACCAGATGACTATAAGGAATGATCATGTCCACCGTATTAATTGTGAGGTCGTTCCCTGCCAAATTCTGGTGTAACCATTTGAAATATATCATTCTAACACTGTGTAATAATTAAAAGTTCAGATATCATTAAATTCATACTACTTTTACTAACGCACGTTAAATATTTCAAGTGATGCTTAATTGCATAGAGGAAGCGGTAGTGGAAATAAGACGTTATATTATGCATAGTTATATTTTGCTTCTTGTAATCGCTGCATTTCTATTTTTGTAATAAGCACATAGAAGTATGTTTGAATAACGTTGTAAGTCAATTTCATGTTAGATGCTAAGTGGGTATGATTTGAAGAGAATGTCTTATTTAAAATCATTTCTTTCAACGAGTTTATTTCTTATTTTAAGTTTGTGTGGATTTAAATGAGTTTATTTAAAAGAAAAAAAATCAGTTGACAAACTTTAAAGTAAGAATGGAAGTTAAAGAAAATTGAGAGACTTTTGGTGAGTTTTGACTCACTGGTTGATCACGGATGCCATGTTTTGGAATGGATTGTGACACATTGGGTTAGAATAGTCAACACTGGTTAAGTGGAAGAATTATACCCAATGGGCGAGTAGCTCGGGTCATGAGTAACTCGAGTTATTGAGTGGAAGTATTGTACCTGAGCTACTGGAGGGGCGAGTTGCTCGGGTCATGAGTTACTTAAGTTGCTGAGTGAAAGTATTGAACTCGAGCTACTAGAGGGGTGAGTAGCTTGGGTCATGACCCGAGTATCTCGAGTTAAAGTAGACGATACTTATTTGAGCAATTTGGCTACTTTATTATCTTTAAATGACAAATAAATTTTATAGAACTGGTATTCTCTTTCTCTCTCTATTGAGCACAAGGTCGAATCACTCACTCAAGTAACTCGTTATTGATATATTCAGATTTCGATAGCCCATTTTATTTCAGTCATCTACGAGGGAAAAGATCAAAGGGACGGTAATTGTGGGATTTTGAGAAAAAAGGGTGATGAGCGACGGCAGTTAGGATTGAATGGGAAGGGTGGTGGCACTGCGAAACTCGAGAGACAGGGAAAGTAGCCATGGCATTGTGGGAAGCAATTAAAGAATAGGATCTTTATTGATCCACTGGAGACTGGAGGGGTAAACTTATTTTCATTAGAGAGTCAACTTGAGATGGGGTGTTGGTGTAATTATATTAAACGATAAGACTACCTGTATTTTCTTTAAAACTCAGTAGAAAGTGTAAGTTGTCCCAAAAAAATGGATTTTCAGTGGAAGGTCCATAGGTTCAACAAAATAAATAAATAGAACTCTTTAGAAGTCACTTTTGGTTAAATTAGACTACAATATCCTTCTGATAGAAAATCGTTTTGGTTTTGTGGTTGAGTTCGCTCTCACCATATGATTGCATATCCTGTTTTACAGTTTTATAATCTATTTCTATTGAGTTTCGGCTCACGGGTGGAATTTTCTTGTCAAAATCATTTTCAGGTGATGTTATGGATGATGACCATGAGTAGCTCTGGTGGTGCATGCGGTGGCGGAAGACTTTTATAGTTTTTCTTTTCGGTATGCCTGCTTCTAAAGGCAGATTTTGTACGCCGTAAAGCGATATACTGTATGCATGTTGGAACTGTATGTCTTTGTTTATGAGAGATATTTTAGTTGAGTATTCCATTTGTTTCAATAGGCGAATTTAAATATATGAAAACTTATATTTCTATAAAACTGGTGTTTGATGGATTTTTACGTAACCCCGGGTTTTGGAGCATGACAGCAACATTTGCGACTAAGACCACACAAACACTAAAGTTCACTTTTTGTGTATTCAAATGGTTAAAATTATCTTTAGTTTAAAAGCTACTGAAAGTTACCGAAAATGATCAGCGACTATCGTCGAAAGTTGTCACCAGAGGTGATTGTTAGCGGTGTCAAAGGTAGTAAAATAGTTGAAATTTTTATTTTACAAAATCTACGTTTTCAATCCTTAAAACCATGCATTGCAACAAATGCAAATAACCAACCACAATTAAGGAAAAATAGTAACTAAAACATCGTTCCCTCACGGAATATACAACCTTGAAAAAAGAAGAAGAATATGATCCTATGTACCGACTCCGTCACAAGGGGATAAAGGTATCAACTATAGATCCATGTCCATTATCTAATCCCCATACATTATGGGACCGGTTAGATAATTACAAGTTCTATACGGAGCACCATAATGCAACGCTTAATTTACGGGTCCGAAATTCGATGGTACAAAGCCCTCACACTCAATTTACGGAGACTAATCCGAAGGTACAGAGCACTTACACTGCGCATGTTTTCAGACTTTCACCGAGGGTAACTTGTGCCAAATACCCGTCATACCCACACATCTAGATTATCTTCTAAAAATCGAACCGTAGATCGACTACGAAAATATTTCACAAATATACATTAAACATGTATATATAGATCCATTCATCAACATGGAGATCAAATAAAATATGTAAAAATATAACTTCATCAAAACAATTTAGAAATTGAGACTCAACCCCAAAGGGATAGTTTCAAACCTCCAATAAACACGTTTTTTCTCAAAAGTTTTTGTAAAAACTCCTGTTTCCATCGATCAATCACTCGAGAAAAGCCCACACCCAACCATCGAACCACCAAAACATCACCAACAGCCTACACAGGACCCAATCGACTGGCCCAAGCCCTCAGTCGACTGAAAAACTCTCTGGAAAAAGAGAATCAAAACAGAAGCAATTTCAGTCGACTGACCTCTCAGGTCCAGTCGACTGAACTCCCCAAAAGATGATTCAATCGACTGACCTCCAAGGTCTAGTCGATTGAACTTTCCCAGATTTGTGTTGAGCTACGAATTTTGCTCTCAAACCTCAAATCAAGCCTTCAAACACCCATCAAATATCCTCAGACACCAACACACTCAAGCCTCTCGCTAAAACCTCGAAAGAAAACTCTCAAAACACACTTTCATCCACCGAAAACATTGAAAAATGATTTTAACCCAAAATCCCCCTTTTGAAACAAGGTCGATTTTCATGCGTTTAACACGGTAGAAAAGCATAAGATTACACATAACACCCTTATACAGCAATAGAATCTAGAACCCTACCTCGTCGGGTTAAAAATCCAATACCTCGATCTACGTGCAAATTCGAGCTTCGTCGAAATTAAATTTCGTCTGGATAGATGCGTAGACCACGATGCCAATAGTAAGGATCTGCTGTTGAATCGTTGAAAACTGAGCCCCGGGCTCCTAAGAAGCTAGAGAGAAGACAGAGCTTTTGGAGAGTCTCAAAACTAGAGAGAGAAAGAGAAAGATATTTTCAACAAAATATCTAAAGGAAGATATTTATAGGCAAAATATCTCAAAAATATTTTTTTTTAAAATTCGCACAGCAACTCCCTACAACCCTGAAAAATAACCCCGCATGCTTATTTAAACCAAAACATGTATCAAAATGTATATAAGCATATATATATAAAAAATAAAACGGTACAGGGTCTCACAACTCTCCCCCCTTAAGGAATTTTGCCTATGGAATTCACTACAAGGTCACCAGGCAAACAACTCCGGGCATTTCGTGCGAACCCCAGACTCAAGCTCCTAAGTCGCTTCTTCAAACCCGTGATGAAGCCACTGAACTTTGACATAAATAGTCGTTCTCCCCCGTAACACTTGCTCCTTCGTATCTAGGATCTTCACCGGGCGCTCCTCATACGTAACATCCTCATCAACCCGTAGCTCAGTCCAATCCAAAACTTGTGAAGGATCGGGCTCATACCTCCGAAGCATGGAAACGTGAAACACGTTATGCACAGATGCTAACTGAGGTGGTAAAGCCAGACGGTATGCAACCACCCCAATCATTTCCAAGATCTCGAACGGTCCAATAAAATATGGTGCTAGCTTCCCGCTACGACCAAATCTCATCAATCCTCTGCGTGGCGAGACCTTCAAAAACACGTGATACCCCATTGCAAACTCTAACGGCCTCCTCCTCCGATCAGCATAACTCTTCTGGCGACTATGTGCTGTCACTAGATGCTGACGGATCACTGCAATCATCTCAGTTGTCTCCCGTACTAAGTCGAGTCCCAAAACAGTGGTCTCTCCCATCTCTGTCCAACAAACAGACGATCTACACGTCCTACCATACAAAGTCTCATACGGTACCATTTTAATACTGGACTGGTAACTATTGTTGTATGCAAACTCTGCCAATGATAGGTGATTCTCTCAAGAACCATCCTCCCAAGAACCCCAAAAGTCAAGCACACAGGCTCTCAACATGTCCTCCAAAATTTGAATAATCCTCTCAGACTGACCATCGGTTTAGGGGTGAAAAGCTGTGCTGAAAGTCAAGCTTGTTCCTAAGGCCATCTGAAGACTCTGGCAAAAGCGTAATGTAAAGCGCGGGTCTCAATTGGAAACAGTAGTCACAAGTACTCCGTGTAGTCGGAGTATCTCCCGGATGTATAATTTGCTCAATATGTTCACTGGATCTCTCACTCGAATAGGAAAGAAGTGTGCAACTTCGTTAACCTATCAACCACAATCTAAGCAGCATCATGCCCCGTCGGCGATCGAGAAAGTCCTGATACAAAATTCATCGTGATATTCTCCCACTTCCACTCAGATACAGGTAGCGGCTGTAACAATCCTGCCAGTCTCTGATGTTCCACCTTTACTTGCTGACAAGTAAGGCACCAAGACACAAATCGAATCACGCCCTTCTTCATTTCGGTCCACCAGAACTGACAGCGTAAATCATGATGCATCTTCGTGCCTCCTTGATGCACTGTAAGACGTGAGTGATGAAACTCATGTAGCACCTCAACACGACATGACTCTGGCACAAACAATCGCCCTGTCAACCTCAGACTCTGATCTGAACTCACCATCCATCCTGCTATGTCCTTCCCACTGGCAATGCGGTCCCGTATCATCTGAGCCTCCTGGTCGGTCAGCTGAGCCTCTAACACGCGTACAACCAATGTGGGCTATGAAGCTACCGAATATAAGGTCGCACCTCTCCCTGTCTCTCCGAGACACAGATTAAACTCCCCAATGTCTTCAAGCATGTCCCATTCTCGTATAGCCACAGAAGCTAACAAACTATGAAATCTTCTGCTGAGTGCATCAGCTACGACATTTGTCTTTCCCGGATGGTACTACAAATCAAAGTTGTAGTCCTCCAACAACTCCATCCAATTTCATTGGCGAATATTCAAGTCCTTTTGCGAAAACAAGTACTTTTGGCTCTTGTGATCAGAGAAGACCTCGAAATGCTCACCATAAAGATAGTGATGCTAGGTTTTCAAGGTGAAGACCACGGCTGCGAACTCCAGATCATGTGTCGGGTAGTTCCTCTCGTGTGTCTTTAACTGCCGGGATCTATAAGCTACAACCTTGCCTTCCTGCATCAGAACGCAACCCAAACCCTCATGTGACGCGTCGCAGTACACTGTGTAACCCAAACCTCGCTCAGGAATAATCAGCACTGGTGCACTGGTTAATCTCCTCTTCAGCTCCTGGAAAGCTAACTCACAGGATTCGCTCCATACAAACGTGACTCCATTTCGCGTCAAATGTGTCATCGGTGCTGCAAGCCTAGAGAAATCATTCACGAACCGCCGATAATAACCCGCTATACCCAGAAAACTGCGAATCTCAAAAACGTTCCTCGGTCGCTGCCAACCCGTCACTACATCAGTCTTCGATGAGTCCACTGATACCCCATCCTTCGACACCACGCGTCCAAGGATTCTCACATCTGTCATCCAAAACTCGCACTTCTCGAACTTCGCATTCAAGCGATGTTCTCTCAGAAGTTGCAAGGCAACATGCAAGTGCTCCTCGTGCATCTCTGTCGTGAGCGAATAGATCAGAATGTCATCGACGAATACCACCACAAAACTGTCTAGATAAGGGTGGAAGATACGGTTCATCAAACCCATAAATGTCACAGCAGCGTTTGTTAAACCAAACGGCATAACCAGAAACTCGTAGTGACCATAACGAATCTGAAAGGCGGTCTTCGCTATGTCCTCGTCGTTAATCCTTAACTGGTGATATCCTGACCTCAAGTCAATCTTTGAAAGCAACGCGACCCCCGTAACTGATCAAACAAGTCGTCAACCCTCGGCATAGGATACTTGTTCTTCACCGTCACCTGGTTCAACTTCCTATAGTCTATACATAATCTTAACGAATCATCCTTCTTCGTCGCGAAGAGCGTTGGAGCTCCCCATGGCGACATACTCGAACGCACAAACCCCTTGTCAAGTAACTCCTGTAACTGCACCTTGAGTTCTGCAACTCAGCTGGTGTAAAGAGGTACGATGGCATAGAGATGTGAGTAGTTCCTGGAACAAGATTGATAGAGAACTCCATATCTCGGCTCGGTGGCAACCTAAACAAATCATCAAGAAAGACATCTGGGTAATCACATACCACAAGGGGAAGCTCTCCTCGAACCTCACCTAGATCATCTAACCTGAGAGTAGAAAAGAAGGAACCCAAGTTCCCTCGAACCCGAGCGGCACCGGGCATAAACATCAAGCCTTCATCCCGATCACCCACAAAGTAAAAGCAGTCACCCTTTAGCGTACATATCGACACTCTCCGTCGCTCACAATCTATGAAGGCAAGGTAGGTAGTCAGCCAGTCCATCCCTAGAATGACATCAAACGTGGTCATGTCTAGAATGATAAAATCAAACGCTAAACAACGACTGGCGACTCCTAACTCACAAGATCTGAAAACTCTACTTAACACCACCTTCCCACTCACTAGGGTCTCTACGCTCAATGCACTACCCAACGGGTCTATCTGTAACCCCAATGCAGATGCAAAGGCAGAAGAGATAAAAGAATGTGATGCTTCCGTGTTGATGAGAACGCTAACCTATGATCTAAAAACTAGAAGAGTACCTCTGATCATGCTGGGGTAGCTGCAGCATTAGGTCCAACTGGTGCCTTAGAAGCATCGGGTTGAGCAAGAACATAAGCCCTGGCATGTGGCGGTCTGGTCTGCCCACCATAACCCTGAGTCGATAGCTGCCTCACCGATTGCGCTGAAACGCCTCCTTCCGTAAACCTCGACATCTGAGCCCTAGGTTGCTGCGGAGCCTGTTGCCTCTGTACAGATGAAGCAGCTGGCGCTCCTGTCGCACCCTGAACATTCTCTTCTCTGGAACAGTGTCTGCGAATATGCCCGGACTGACCACACCCAAAGCAGATAGGTGGGTCTCTCGCCTGTGACTGGACTGGCGCTGAACTCTAAGCCTGGCCCTTCTGCGGGCACTCAACTGAACGATGTCCCGGCTGTCCACATCAATAACAGATCATCCCTTTCTGGTCTGACCTTCCTGTCGAGGCCACTGAAGGTGTAGGTGTGGACGACTGCAGCTGATACGACCCGACAAAATAAGAACTAGGTCCAGACGACCTTCAGCGCTTGTTCCTGCGCCCCTGAAGCTGTGTATCCCCACTGCCTTGTTGGTCCTTACCTTCTCTAAACCTGTGGCTGTCTGCCAATGAGTTCTCTACCCGAATAGCAGCTTCCACCAGCTTGATATACACCTCCACATCCAGAGCTGCGATCCTATCCTTGATAACAGGTTAGAGTCCCCTCTCAAACCTCCGAGTGCGCAACTCCTCTGTCAATACCATTTTTGTTGCGAACCGCGACAGATTTGTGAACTTGACCTCATACTGGACCATAGACAGGTTCCCCTGAACAAGGGAGAGGAACTCCTCTCGGTAAGTATCCCTCGAAAATCTTGGGAAATACTTCTCCAGGAAGACTATCGTGAAAGCAGCCCACATGTCATCTATAGTGGTCTTGGCAAACTTCCACCACTCCCTAGCATCTTCTCGCAGTTAGAACGCCGCCAACTTCACATGCAAAGCATCCTCCTCGATATCTAGAGTATCGAAGATCGTCGTGGTCACTTCCAACCACTCAGTAGCCACCTTAGGGTCCGGCTCCCCAGAAAAGGTTGAAGGATCCCAACCGCCGAAACTCCCTTATGGCTAAAGAAGCCCTTGGCTCAGGAACCCTCACACCAGCCTGGTTGCTTCAGCCATAGCTCGCATAGTAGCCAGCATCTCCTAGACAACATCAGCGCCGCCCATGTCAGCACCACCCACTTGTTCCTATGGAGCAGGAATGTTTTCTTTCTCCGAAACCTGAGCATCAACACAACCTCGGCCACGACCTCGTCCCTGCACTCCCCGCATGGACATAATTCTATAGGAAGGCATACAACATCTTACGACGTAACATAAACACATAATCAGACTATCACATAGTCACTTAAGATCATGTAAACACGTTTCACATACCGAGAAGAATTAACAAGACGGATTTGTCAATTTGGATAACCTATTCCGATTCCTTGCTAGAAAATACGTCGGCCAAACGCGTTTCTAACTTGGCTTCTAAATCTGTTATTCCAAACGTCCTAAGGCAAGACTCATCAATCCTGAGATCCAATCTTCATACCCACGTATACACAATTATCATGCTCAGAAAGCCATCAGCATGTTATAAAACAACGTTTACACACATGCAAGCAAGCATACTCAATCAACCTCACCAGGTGACAAACCCTTTTTTCTCATGGCTCTTAGGTATTCGAACCCAGAGTTCTGATACCAAGTTGTTACGTCCCAAAATTCGAGGTCACGTGAAATCCATCAAACACCAATTTTATAGAAATATAGGTTTTCTTACATTTAAATCCGCTTGTTGAAACCAATGGAATACTCAACTAAAGTATCTCTCATAAACAAAGACATACAGCTCTAACATGCATACAGTATATCGCCTTACGGCGTATAAAACTTGCCTTTAGGAACAGGCATACCAAAAAGAAAAAATTATAAAATTCTTCCGTCATCGCGGGCACCACCAGAGCTACTCATGGTAATCATCCATAGCATCACCTGAAAATGGTTTTGACAAGAAAATCCCACTCGTGAGCCGAAACCCAATAGAAACAAACTATAAAACTGTAAAATAGGATATGCAATCATATGGTGGGAGCGAACTCAACCACAAAATCAAAACGACTTTCTATCAGACAACCACGAGTCGCAAAAACGGTTTTATTTCACAAAACCTACGTTTTTAATCCTTAAAACCATGCATTGCAACTAACGCAAATAACCAACTACAATTAAGGAAAAATAGTAACCAAAATATCGTTCCCTCACGGAATAAACAACCGTGAAAAAAGAAGAAGAATATAATCTTATGTACCGACTGTTGGAATCTGTGAATTTCATTGGCCATTGAAATCCAGATTTCACTAGCTGGATCAATTACAATTGGATTAACCATTCAATTGCAATTGAAGCCTGAAAACCAACAGCCATGAGTGGCTATTGATTTTCAGGGGATAACCCTCCAAATG
>JAOTRH010181603.1:0-11983 GCA_034768845.1 Heliamphora exappendiculata | reverse complement strand
GACGAAGGTCTGGCCGTGCTCGGAGACGGCGTCGAGGTACCAGTCGACGCTGCGCTCGACGCGGGCCTTCAGGGACCCGGTCGGTGCGACCACGTCGAGCGACACGTCGGGCAGCACCATGGCGCGGACGACCTCGAGGTAGAGGTCGCGCTTGGTGCCGAAGTAGTGGTTGAGCAGGCCGCGGGCGACGCCGGCCTCGCGGGCGATCTCGCCGGTGGAGACGGCGGCATAGGGCCGCTCGCCGAAGAGCTCCGTCGCGCACTCGAGGATCTGCTCTCGCCGCGCGTCGGGTTCCAGCCGGCGCCACCGGGGCGCCTCGACCGGCCCGGTCACGGCAGCCACGGGAGGAAGGGCGGGAGGTCGGCCGGGACGGTGCCCGGGAACCGCGGCGGCCGGCGCTCCTTGAACGAGCGGATCCCCTCGGCGAGGTCGGGGCTGTCGCCGCAGCTCGCGATGAGCTTCGAGTCGAGCGCGAACGCCGGCTCCGGCGAGTCGTACCCGCTCATCCGCAGCAAGGCCTGCCGGACGACGGCCGTAGCCACCGGCGCGGTGACGGCGACCAGTTCGCGGGCGAGGTCGTAGGCCCGGTCGAGCACCTGCTCCGGCGGGTGGACCGCGTGCACCAG
The DNA here is from genome assembly GCA_034768845.1 of Heliamphora exappendiculata. Taxonomy (NCBI): domain Eukaryota; kingdom Viridiplantae; phylum Streptophyta; class Magnoliopsida; order Ericales; family Sarraceniaceae; genus Heliamphora; species Heliamphora exappendiculata. The sequence continues at coordinate 11,357 of JAOTRH010181603.1, read as the reverse complement.
GCCGGCGGCGAGCGCCTCCTCGACCGGGACGAGACGGCCGCTGACCATCCAGTCCATGGCCCGGCCCAGGCCGACGATGCGGGGCAGGAACCACGTCGAGCCGCCCTCGGGGTAGAGCCCACGACGGACGAAGACGAAGCCGTACCGGGTGTCGGTCGCGGCCAGGCGGTAGTCGGCCGGTAGCTGCATCGTGGCGCCCACGCCGACGGCGGCGCCGCGCGTCGCGCAGATGACCGGCTTGCCCAGTCCGAACATCGGCCGGCAGACGCGGGTGGCCGGCTCGATCCAGTCCTCGCCGTCGGCCTCGGCGATCGCGCCGTCACTGAGGTCGGCGCCGACGCAGAAGTCCGCGCCGGCCCCGGTGACGACCACGACGCGGACGTCGGGGTCGGCGTCAGCCCGGGTCAGGGCGTCGGCGAGCTCGTCGGCCATCCGTACCGTGTAGGCGTTACGGGCGTGCGGACGGTCGAGGGTGAGTGTGGCGATCCGCTCGGCGACGGCGTAGCGGACCTCGGTGTAGCGCACGTCCGGAGTCTAGAGTTGTTGGCAGTTGGTCAACAAGCTCCGTCGGACCAAGCTCGGTCCCTACGTGTCAGACCAGCAGCATGCCGTTGATGAGCCAGGTGCCGTGCACCAGTTGCAGCTGCATCTCCACCCGGTTCCGGTTCACCGTCGCCGCGGCCGCGTGCGTGCTGGTGACCGTCTGGTCCAGGAAGACGAGCGCGGTGACCGCCGTCGGGGTCGCCGTGCTGATCCCGGCCGCCTGGACGCTCGCGACCGCCTTCGCCTTGTACTTCACGATCGCCGCGCGCAGTCCGGTGACGTCGGACTGGTAGGTCTTCTGGTAGCTCGGCGTCAGCTCCGTCATCACCTTGGCGAAGCCCTGGTCCAGGGTCTGGTAGTCGTAGGAGGCGATGTCGACCGCGTAGCGGCGGGCCGCGTCCAGCGCCGAGCTGGGCAGGCTCGAGACGCCGGAGGTCGTCGCCGTTCCCTGCTGTCTCGCCAGCTGGCTCCGTGCCTTGTCGGTGTCGTGGTGCTGCTGGATCAGCAGGACGAGGGTGGTGCCCAGCGCGGCGACGAGCAGCACGGCCAGCGCGCTGAGCGCGACCAGCATCGTCGAGCTGCTCGACCCGGTCCGTTCGCGGTCGACGGCCTTCACCTCCCTGGCCTGACGACGCTCCTCCTCACGGGCCCGTAGGCGGGCGGCCTTGGCCTCGAGCCGCTCGGCCTTGCCGGCCGGGCGCTCGGCGGCGCCGTCCTTCTCGTCCGTGGCGTCGGTGGCCTTCTCGGTGGTGGCGCCGGTGGCGTCGTCCGGCTCGGCGTCGTCCGGCTCGGCGTCGGCCGGGTTGGCGGCCACCACGTCCTCCGCGCTCTCCACGCTCTCCACGCTCTCCACGTCGAGTTCGACGCCGTCCACGGTATGGATCTTGTCAGCCACGATCAGTCACCTCGTTCTCGATCTTCCTGTCGTCAGCCGTCATCCGGCCGGAGGCATCAGCAATGTCTCCCAGGAGTTGGCCCCCAGGATCTCGGCCTGCCCGCCGGTACTCCCCAACCGCAGCAGCTGCCCGGCGCTGGTGGAGACGACGCCGGTGGACGGGTCGTAGACGCCGACCTCGGTGCCGTCGGTCAGGCGCCGGGTCGACTCGGTGGAGCCGCTACTGCCCGGGCGCGGGGCGTTCACGGCACCACGCGCCAGCTGGCCGGTCGTGCAGTTGCTCGCATAGATCGGACTGCGCGTCCCCGAGATCGGGCTGGTCAGCGGCACCCCGCTCGGGCAGACCGGCTGGCCGATGTTCAGCGACGCCGCCACCGAGAGGGCACCGTTCTTCACGATGCTCGGCGCGAGCTGCCCGAACTCGGGGACGGCCACGAGCAGCGATCGCAGCCCCGGTAGTCGCACGACCTGGATCGTGCTCAGCGTCGCCAGGTTGCCGAGCAGGACGCTGATGGCCGAGCCGTTGTCGGCGATCACCTGGTTGACCAGCTGCGTCGTCGGCGCGGCCTGGGCCAGGAACTCCTCGATCGTCGGCGTGGACGACGCGAGCGTGCCCGTCAGCGCCTTGAGCGAGGTCGCGAACTGGTCGAAGTCGCTCTGGCGCGCGGCCGCGGTGCCGAGCAGCAGTGCGGAGTTCTTCAGCAGGTCGACCGTCTGGGTCTGGCTGGACGAGAGCTGGTTCACGATCGAGGTCGCGTCGGCCAGGATCGCCTTGAGCTGCGGTCCGGTGCCGGCGAAGGCCGTCGCGCCCTCGCGGGCGAGGATGCCGACGTCTTCGGGGTTGAGGCTGTCGACGAACCGCTCGACGTCGTAGATCACCGTGGCCGTCTCCAGCGGCGTGGTCGTGCGCCGCGTCGGGATCACGCTGCCGTCGTGCAGGTAGTGGGTGCTCGACGCCGTCGGCTCCAGGTCGACGTACTGCTCCCCCACCGCAGAGAGGTCGTAGACGTGCGCGATCGCGTTGTCCGGCACCTTCGTACCGTCGTCGATCGCCAGCGTCACCGTGACGCCGTCGGTGTGCAGGTCGACGCTGCTGACCTTCCCGACCTGGACGCCGCGGTAGGCCACCTCGGCGCCCTGGAAGATCCCACCCGCCGTCCGCAGCTGGACGGTGACCGCGAACGGCCCGTTGAACGGACGGAACTGCAGCAGGTTGAAGACGGTGTAGAAGACGATCAGGACGCTGATCGCCCCGAAGACGGCCAGCTGCGCCAGCACCGTGTTCCGCTTCACCGCAGACCTCCGCCGAGCAGGGTCGTCACCGCGTCGGACTCGCCGGAGCGGGTCACGCCGCCGGGTATCGGCTTGTGGGCCTGCGCGTCGAGCAGCAGGTAGATCGTCCCGTTGACGTTGAGGTAGTCCCCCGGCGTGACCTGGTTGATCAACCGGCCGAAGTTGATCAGCGACTGGAACGTCGGCGCGAGCTCGCTCTCCCGCGAGCGCAGGGCGTCCAGCGTCGGGCGCAGAGTGGCGAACTCGGCGAGGATGTCCTGCTGACTCGCACCGAGGACGGCCTTCACCCGCTCGCCGAGTGCGCCGACCTTGGTGAGCAGCGTCGTGATCTGGCCGGTGTCCTGCGCGAGTACCTGCATGGTCGCCGGCAGCTGGGCCAGGGCCTGCTCGACCAACCCGCTGCCCTGGTTGAGCGCGACCGCCATGCGCTTGAGGTTGACGAGGAGCTGGTCGATGTCGCTGCGGTGCTCGTTGAGGTTCTTGACGACCTGGTCCAGGTTCACCAGAGTGTCGCGGACCGCGGTGGTGTGCCCGTTCAGCGCGGTGTCGAGCTCGGTGACGATCGTCTGGAGATTGCCCAGCCCGCCACCGTTGAGCAGCGTGGAGAGCGCGGCGAAGGTGTCCTCGATCCCGGGCACGGGCTGGGTCTGGCTCACCGGTACCCGCGCCCCGTCGGCGAGGACGCCGTGGCCGGTCCCGGGCGAGGCCACCGAGACGTAGTCCTCGCCGAGTGGCGTGGTGAAGCGGACCTCGAACGTCGACGCTGTCCCGAGCGGGAAACGCTTGAGGATGTTCATGTCGACGTAGGCGTGGTAGTCGCGCGTCGAGATCTTGCTGACCTCGCCGACCACCGCGCCGCCGAGCTTCACCTCGGCGCCGATGACGAGCGTCTGGACGTCGTCGAAGGTCACCGTGACGTGGTACGTCGGACCCGAGACGCGGCCGGGCGCGGGCAGCGACTCCAGCGTCAGCGAACTGCATCCGGCCAGCAGGCCGACGCCGAGAACGCCGGCCACCGCGGCCCGCAGCCGCCCGGTCGTCACCGGGCCCCCAGGTACTTCGAGAGGTCGAGGTCCGGCGAGTTCGGCGCGCCGGGTGAGGGCGTCCGGTTCTGCAGCGCGGAGAACTCGGCCGCGCAGGCCGTGTCGACCGCGCGGGCCGGGCTCAGCTTGGCGTTGGAGGCGAGGATGTTCAGCAACGGGTTGAGGACCGAAGGGCCGCAGTACTGCTGGACGATCGCCATCTCGTCGTGGGTGAAGTCGATGCGGCCCCACAGGGCAGCGCAGTCGTTGCCGCCGCCCGTGCCGTCGGCGGTCGGGCACGGCGTGTTCGGGTCGATCGCCCGGTTGACGTTCTGGAAACCGAGCGGGGCGACGTCGAAGGTCTGGATGAGCGACTGCTGCTCGCTCATCACCGCGCTGACGACGGTCGTCAGGTTCTGCACCGAGCCGCCGATGGCCGCCCGGTTGGCCTTGATGAAGGCGGCGACCTCGGCCAGCCCCTGCTGGAGGTTCGACACCGCGGAGGCGATGGTCTGCCGTTCGTCGGCCAGCATCGTCGTCGCCTGCGCGATGTCGCCGTAGAAGGCGTCCAGGGTGGAGTTGTGCTGGGCCAGCGTGCGGGTCAGCTGGTCCAGTCCGTCGACGAGGTTCTTCAGGTCGTCCGGGTGTTCGGTCAGCGCCGGGAGGGCGGCGGCCAGCGTGCCGAGCGCGTCGTGGACCTTCTGGCCGTTGCCGTTCGCGAGGTCGGCGAACGCGTGCAGCACCTGCGAGAGCTGCCCGTTCTGATTGGCGCCGGAGGGGCCGAGGAGCTTCGAGAGGTTGTCGACCTGCTGGAAGATCTGGTCCAGCTCGAGCGGCGCGGCCGTGCGGTTCAGCGGGATCGTCGCGCCGTGCCGCAAGGTCGGCCCGCCGGTGTAGGGCGGGGTCAGCTGGACGAAGCGGTCGCTGACCGGGTTGGGCGCCATCAGCACGGCCTCGGCGCTCGCCGGGAGCTTCACGCTGACCGGCAGCGACATGACGACGTCCACGTAGTCGGCGTGCGGCGTGACCGAGACGATCTTGCCCTCCGGCACGCCGAGGACGGCCACGTTGTTGTCCGGGTAGAGGCCGGGCGTCTCCCGGAACTGCGCGGTGACCTGGTACGTGTCCTCCTGCAGCGCGCCGTAGACGACGTAGCCGATCACGCCCAGCGCGACCACGGCGGCGATCGCGGCGGCGACGACCGGGCGCGTGCCGAAGCGGCCGACGAGACGGGAGGCGATGTCGGTCATTGGCAGGGCTTCTGCGCACTGGGGATGGACGCCACGTTCGCCCCGCAGCCGGCGATGACGCTGTCCGGCCGGACCCCGACCGGCACGAGCAGGTCGGCCCACGGTCCGGCCCCGGTGACGTTGGCGATGTTGACGGAGAACTGTCCGAGGTTGACGACCGCCTGCTGGAGCTGGCTCTTCTCCTTCGCGAGGACCGACGTGACGGAGTCCAGGTTGTTCAACAGCTGCCCGAGCTGCGCGCCGTTGGTACGCATCAGCGTGGTCAGCTGCGCGCCGAGCTCCGACGTGTCCTGCAGCAACGCGTCGATGACGTCGCGGCGCTGCTCGATGAGCTGCAGGAACTCGTCGCCCTGGGTGAGCAGGGAGACGATCGCCCCCGAGTTCTGGTTGAGCGTGCCGACGATCGAGTCGGCCTGGTCGAGGATCTGGCTGATCTCCGCCTGCTTCTGCGCGACCGTCTGGGCCAGCGAGGCCAGGCCGGTGAGCGCCGAACCGGCCTGCTGGGGCGAGATCCCGGAGATGTTCTGTGCCAGTAACTGCAGGGACTTGCGCAGGTTGGGGAGGTCGGTGTCCTGGGCGAAGGTGCCGAGGGTGTTGAGCGCGCCGAGCAGCGTGTACGGCACAGTGGTGCGGCTCGTCGGGATGGTCTGCCCGGACGCCAGCCGACCGGAGCCAGCTGACTCGACCTGCATGAAGAGGTTGCCGAGCACGGTGGCGATCTCGATGCTCGCGCGGCTCTGGTCGCCGAGGCGCAGCGAGGACGTGACGGTGAACGCGACGCGGACGTGGTCGCCCTGCACACCCACCGACTCGACCGAGCCGACGCTGACCCCCTCGACCCGGACGTCGTCGCCGGACTTGAGGCCGTTCGCGTCCAGGAAGTCGGCGTAGTACGTGTGCGTCGGGTTGACGAACGGCAGCGAGTTGAGGTTGACCGCGAGCAGCAGCAGGACGGCCAGCAACGCCGTCCCCACGATGGCCACGGTGACCTGGTTGCGCTCGCGCATCGGCTTCATCGGCACACCCTGGTGCTGTCGCTCGCGTTGCCGACCTGACCCTGCGGCAGGGTGAGCGGGATCGGCAGTGCCAGCTGGGCGAGCGTGGTGCCGTTGAGCAGGCTCCCGAGCAGGCCGCCGAGACTGCCCAGGTCGTTGTCGGTGAGAGTCTCGACGGCCTGGGCCGCGGTGACCGTGACCTGCCCCGGCGTGATGAGCACCGCCTGGCAGAGGTAGGTGTTGATCCAGTCACCGTCCTGGGTGATCCGGTCGAAGTCGCCGAAGGCCTGGACGAAGCCGTCCACGAGCGGCTTCAGCAGGGTGCTGCTCTTGGCCAGCTCACCGGTGACCGAGGCGGCGTCGTTGATGTCGGCGGTCAGGTTGCCCTGCTTGTTGATGGGATCCAGCAGCCCGGACACCGACCCCATCAGGCCGTCGATCGAGCTGAGCGAGTCGACGATCGCCGGCCCGTCCTGGTGCAGCTGCTGGGTGAGCGCCTGCAGCTGCACCACCGTCTGGCTCAGCTCGCTGTCGTGCGTGGCCACGCTCTGCAGCAGCTGGGCGACGCTGTCGATCACGGTGCGGAACGTCTGGTCGCGGTCGACGAGGTTGCTGGTGAGGGACGCGGTCTGCGCGACCAGGTCGTCGATGACGCCGGTCTGCCCCTGCAGGATGTCGATGATGTCCTGCGACAGCTCGTTGACCTGGGTCGGCGTGAGGGCGGCGAAGAGCGGGCGGAAGCCGTTGAAGAGGTCCGTCAGCGACAACGCGGGCTTGGTGTGCGCCGCGGGGATGACGCCGCCGGGGCGCAGCACGGTGCTGGTCGGACCGTTCTGCTCCAGCTCCAAGAAGCGCTGCCCCAGCAGGTTGGCGTAGCGGACGACGGCCCAGGTGTTCGTGGTGATCGGCTGGTTGTGGTTGGCGGTGAAGCCGACCCGCGCCTCGTCGGCGTTCACCAACGAGATCGAGTCGACCTTGCCGACCGCGACACCCGACACCTGCACCGGGTTGCCGACCCGCAGCCCGGAGACGCCGTCCGGCGTGGCGAAGTCGGCGTAGTAGGTCTGCGTCGACCCGGTGTGCGGACCGGTGAGCGTACCGATCTCCATCGCCGCGAAGAGCCCCGCGACGGCCAGGAAGGCGGCGAGCTTGACCAGCATGGAGATCTTCACCGGATCACCGTCACCGTGCCGCGCAGCAGCGGGCCGAGGAGCAGGTCGGTGAGGCTCGGGTCGCCGCTGTGCCCGGTGAGGGCCTGGGCCGCGCCGGCGACGGTCTGCAGCTCCGACCGGCTACCGATCGACGAGGCCGTCCCGCCGAAGGCGGAACCGGTGGTCAGCAGCCGGGCGGCCGCGCTGTTCGAGCCGGCCGTCCCGCCGCAGTTGGGGCCGTCCGCACCGTCGTAGCGCGGGCAGTCGGCCGAGGTGTACGGCGTCGGGTTGGCGTTGTCGTCGAACATGTGCCCGACGCCGGTCGTCAGCACGGTGAGGATCTGACTGATGTTCGCACCGGTGAGCGTCAGCGTCGCCCGGGCCGACGAGCCGTTCATCGTGGTGGCGAAGGTGTCGGCGAAGACCTTGAAGCCGTGGATGGTGTTCGAGAGCGCGTCCGGGTTGGCGGCGAGGGCCTGGGCGACCGGCACCTCGTTGCGGAAGATCGCGATGGCGTTGGCGTCGTTGGTGGTGTCGAAGAGCTGGTCGGCGTTGTCGAGGGCGTTCGGCGCGACGGCCAGCAGGCTCGCGAGCGCCTGCTTGCTGGTCAGGATCCCCTTCGCGATCACCAGCGTGTTGGCCAGCGAGTCCAGCAGCTGCGGGGCGTTGCGGGCGATCCCGTCGGTGACCGTGGCCAGGCTGGTGATGACCTGGTCGAGCTCGGGCAGGTGCGGCGCCAGTGCGCGCAGGTAGTCATCGGCCTGGGACACCAGCCGGCCGATGTTGCCGCCCTGCCCCTGCAGCGCCTCGGCCAGCGCGCTCAGCGCGGCGTCGAGCTGCGCCGGATGCACCGACGTCAGCAGGGTGTAGACGTTGGCCAGCGCGGTCTGCAGCCCCTCAGCCGTCGGCGTGCGGTCGGCGGCCACGATGTCGCCGTCGCGCAGCATCGGACCGGTGCCGGTGGCCGTCGGCAGCAGCTCGATCTTGGTGGTGCCGAAGAGCGAGGCCGGCACGGCCACCGCCGTCACCGCGGCCGGGATCTTCGCCGCCGCGGCCGGGTCGATGAGCAGCTTCGCCTGCGCCCCGCCCTTCGCGTCGCCGGCGGCCGAGGCGACCTCGCCGATGATGACGTCCTGGTAGGTGACGATGTCCCCCGGTTCGAGCGCGTCACCGGCCTGCGCCAGCTGGGCCTCGACGGTGATCTTGTCGCTGAAGTCGCCGCTGAACGAGGCCCAGATCACGACCAGCGTGCTGACCATGACGGCCACGAGCAGCAGACCGAGGAGGATCTCCAACGGGCGGTTGCGGATGCGCTCCATCAGCCGCCACCGAGCCGGACGCCGTGCAGGCCCCAGAAGAGCATCGTCATCAGCACGTCGCTCGCGGCGATCGTCACCGTCGTCGCCCGGATCGCTCGGGCCGTGGCGCGGCCGACGCCAGCCGGTCCACCCGACGCGTTGTAGCCGTAGTGCGTGTGGATCACCGCGATGAAGACGGTGAAGACCACGACCTTGAGCACCGAGTAGAAGATGTCGACGTTGCTCAGGAACAGGTGGAAGTAGTGCTCGTACGTACCCGCCGACTGGTGGAAGAACAGCGTCACCGTGTACTGCGTCGCGATGTAGGAGCCGAAGAGACCGACCAGGTAGAGCGGGACGATCACCGTGAACGCGCCGATGATCCGGGTGCTCACCAGGTAGGGGATCGAGGGGATCGCCATCACCTCGAGCGCGTCGATCTCCTCGCTGATGCGCTGCGCGCCGAGCTGCGAGGTGAACTTGCAGCCGATCTGCGACGCGACGGCCACCGCGGCGATCAGCGGGGCGATCTCGCGGGTGTTGCCGTACGCCGAGACGAAGCCGGTCAGCGGGGCGATGCCGATGATGTTGAGGCTCTGGTAGCCCTCGACGCCCACCTCGATGCCGATGAACAGCGACTCGGCGACGACGACGCCGAGCGTTCCGGTGAACGTGATGAACAGCCCCGTGCCGAGGGTGAGCTGACCGATCTGGCGCTGCACCTCGGCGCGGTAGCGGCGCAGCGCCAGCGGGATGCCACGCACCGCCCGCGCCGTGAAGATCACCATGTCGCCGAGGAACCGGATCAGCCCCTCGACCGCCTCGACGCGACGGCGGGCACCGGCCAGCACGTCGCGCGTGCGGCTGGGCAGGACGTCGGCGACGGTGGCCACGTCAGAACGTCCGCTGCGGCACGAGGGCGAAGAAGATCTCGGTGATGATCAGGTTCAGAGCGAAGAGCACGATGCCGGTGACGACGACCGACTTGTTCACGGCCTCGCCGACACCGGTCGGGCCACGCTTCGCGTTCAGCCCCTGGAACGCCGCGATCATCACCGCCACCAGGCCGAAGACGCCGGCCTTGATCTCCGAGGTGACGAAGTCGGCGACGGTGGCGAACTGCGTGAACGAGCCGAAGAAGCTGCCCTTCGTCCCGTGCAGCGCGGCGAGGTCGAAGATGTAGGCCGCGCCGACGCTGACGAAGATCACGACGAAGTTGAGGAAGACGCTCACCAGCACGCCGGCGACCATCAGCGGCGCGACCAGGCGGCGCAGCGGGTTGAGGCCGAGGACGACCATCGCGTCGATCTCCTCGCGAATGGTCCGCGCCCCGAGCTCGGCACAGACGGCCGAGCCGCCGACGCCGGCCAGCAGCAGCGCGGTGATGATCGGCGACGCCTCGCGCAGCACGCCGATCGCGTCGGCCGCGCCGACGAAGCTCGACGCCCCGATCTGCGCGGCGAGCGCGCCGACCTGCAGCGCGATCGCGACGCCGAGCGGGATCGACACCAGGATCGCCGGCAGCAGCGCGACGCTCACCAGGAACCAGGCCCGTTCGACGAACTCGGTGAACTGGAACCGGCGGCGCACCAGGTCCGAGCCGAGGCCGTACATCGAGGCCGCGAACATCGAGTACATGCCCCCGATCGCCTCGGCGCTGCGCCGCAGCGTGCCGGGCAGCAGGTCGGCGAAGCGGTCGCCGAAGCCGACACGGGGGGTGCGGTACTCGGGCGCCAGCCACTGCGGTGAGACGCCGGGGCCGCGGACCGGCGGCAGGGTCGCCGTCGTCGTGGCCGGGTCGCCGGTGGTCGCGTCGGGGAAGGTCTCGGCGAGGAAGTCGCCACCCGGCGTCGGGCTGGGGCTGGGACGGCGCGAGCGACCCGGGTCGGGCCGTTCCTCGTCGCTCATCAGCCGCCGCCACCCCGCTGAGTTCGATAGGTCGTTATCCGGAACGCGCTGTACCGGGAAAGGTAACGTCGCGGCTCCGGACCGTCCAGCCGAGGCGACGAATCCTATGGCGGTCCGACGATCACGTCATATCGAAGGAACGGGGCCTCACGCGAGGCCGGCGCGCTGGGCGACGAGCTCGATCCGGTCGTCCGGCTGGACGGCCGCGACGCGCACGTACCCGGCCCCCCGCGGCCCGTAGAACTCCCCCGGCGAGACCACGACACCGACCCGCTCGGCCAGCGCGCGGGTGAGCGCCCAGGCGTCGCCGTCCGGGGCCGGGACCCAGAGGTAGAAGGCGCCGTCGGGCAGCGGGGCCGCGACGCCGAGCCGGCCCAGGACGGCGGCGAGCCGTTCGAGGCGGGACCGGTACCGGGCGCGCTGGACCTCCACGTGGGCGTCGTCGCCGAGGGCGAGGACGGCCGCCGCCTGCACCGGCCCCGGCGGCATCAGGCCAGCGTGCTTGCGGACCTCACGCAGGTAGTGGACGAGGTCGCGGTCGCCGGCGTAGAAGCCGATGCGGGCGCCGGCGAAGTTGTCGCGCTTGGACAGCGAGTGCAGGGCGACGACGCCCTCGAGGCCCGACTTCAGCACCGAGTCCGGCTCGCCGTCGTAGGTGAACTCGACGTAGCACTCGTCGGAGAACACCGGCACGTCGTGGGCGCGGCCCCAGGCGGCGGCCGCCGCGAGGTCGACGAGCTCGCCGGTCGGGTTGGCGGGCGAGTTGACCCAGACCACCAGCGCGCGGGCGGCGTCGGCCGCCGACACGTCGTCGAGGGTGAGGTAGGGGACGGCGCGCAGACCCGCGAGCGTCGCGCCCATCTCGTAGGTGGGGTAGCTGATCGCGGGGTAGAGCACGGTGTCGCGTTCGGGCGTGCGCAGGTGCAGGTACTGCGGCACCGACGCGACGAACTCCTTGCTGCCCACGCAGGCGGCGACGTCGGTGGCCGGGTCGACGGTGAC
>JAOTRH010181592.1:0-11983 GCA_034768845.1 Heliamphora exappendiculata | reverse complement strand
TGTGGGATCGATATTTTTATTACTTCGACAGAATCGTGCACTTGCGATATATACCGTCTCGTTCTGAGCCTGTCAAGTTTTTGGCGCCGTTGCCGGGGACTGTTTGATTGATATCGACACTTTTATGAGTTGATTAGATTAGACCATTTATCTATTTTTAGATCTGTGCCTTGATTTTTCTTGCAGTTGCTCTGTTTTGTTTTCTTTGCCTATGTTTGTTTTGCAGGTTTATGACCAGGTCTCGACATTTGCCAGAACCTGTTTTTGATCCTGAAATCGAACGTTCTCTTAGACGATTGAAAGCACAGCAAAGACACGAAAACCCAAGCACTTCCTATCAACCTTTAACACCATCTTCTAATCCTTTTCCCAATCCCGTTTTCAAAATGGCCGAACTGCCAAAAGCTTTAAAAGATTTTGCTGCACCCAACGGCCAGGGCTTGCATTCTAGCATTACAAGGCCTGCCGTTGAAGCAAATAATTTTGAATTGAAAACATCTCTTATTTCTATGATCCAACAAAATCAATTCGGAGGCGGTCCGTTGGAAGATCCTAACTTACACTTGACTATCTTTCTAGAGTATTGTGATACTCTGAAGGTGAATGGTGTCTCCCAAGACGCCATCAAACTCAGACTATTTCCATTCTCCCTTAGAGATAAGGCAAGAGCATGGTTACATTCTCTTCCAGCCGACTCAATAACCACATGGGATCAATTAACACAAATCTTTCTAGCCAAATACTTCCCTCCTAGCAAAACTGCCCAGCTTCGGATGCAAATCACTAACTTCGGTCAAAAGGACGGAGAATCACTCTATGAAGCATGGGAAAGATTCAAAGACATGCTAAGGATGTGCCCACATCACGGTTTACAGAAATGGCTTGTAGTTACTACTTTCTATAATGGGCTGACCTACAATACTCGTTTATCTGTAGATGCAGCAGCCGGAGGGGCCCTGATGAACAAGAATGTGGATGAGGCTTACATTTTCATTGAGGAGATGGCGCTCAACCATCACCAATGGCATACAGACCGAGGCGCTGTCACTAAGAGATCACCAAGCAAATTTGATATTGACGCCCTGAGCAGCATTGCCGAGAAGGTAGACTCTCTCCATTCTCTACATACAAAGGTAGACCTTCTCACACAGCAATTTCAGAAATCAAACGTCAATGCTGTAAGTATGAGCGATTTTCCTTTATGTGAAATATGTGGATGCGAAGGCCACACTGCACCTGACTGTCAACTCACCAATCCACATCCTCAAGAACCTCAGCCCAGTCAGATGAACTATGTAAATAATTTCAACCGATCCAATCCTACTAGCAAAAACGACCCGTTTTCCAGTACATACAACCCCGGATGGAGAAACCATCCTAACTTTTCATATAAAAATAACCAAAATTCTTTCCAACCATCACAACAACGGAACTCTTTCCAACCATCACAAAACAACTTCCAGGCGCCCAGCTTCCAGGCGCCCAGCTTCCAGGCGCCCAGCTTCCAGGCGCCCAACTTCCAGCCGCCCAACTACCAGGCGCCCAACTTCCAGGCGCCCAGCTTCCAGCCGCCCAGTTTCCAACAAGGACCAAAGAACTCTACGCCACAACCTCAAAAATCCAATCTAGAGAGCCTACTCGAATCATTTGTCCAAAATCAGGCCAAGCAAAATGATTCCACTAATGAGGCAATTAGGCAGTTGACCTTCAAGGTCGATACCCTTGCCACGCACAATAAAATGTTGGAAACTCAAATTGCTCAACAGGCCAGCTCCTCTAGATCACAAGGAATGTTGCCCCCACAACCTGAAGAAAATCCTAGGGAAAGCTGTAAGGCCGTAATGCTCAGGAGTGGTAAGCAACTACAGGACTTTAAGGCAGGGGTTCATAAAGAGCAATGTATTGAGGAAACTAAGGACAGCAATGATGATAATGAGTTGGACAGAGAGAATTCCACTAGTAATGGGACACCACTAACAGTGCCGCCCCAAGAGTATAAAGAACCACCCTATATAGCTCCTGAAGCTTATAAGCCACCTTTACCCTTCCCTCAGAGAATGGTGAAAGCAAAGCTGGATAAGCAATTCGGAAAATTTTTAGAGGTTCTTAAAACACTCTACATCAATGTGCCTTTTACAGATGCCCTTCAACAGATGCCTACCTACACAAAATTCTTAAAAGACATCTTGTCTAGAAAAAGGAGGCTTGAGGACTACGAGACAGTGGCCCTGACTGAGGAGTGTAGTGCGCTTATCCAAAACAAACTACCTCCGAAACTCAAGGATCCTGGTAGTTTCTCTATACCTTGTGTAATAGGAAACGTTGCATTTGAGCGTGCACTGTGTGACCTAGGTGCTAGTGTAAGTCTTATCCCCCTGTCCATATGCAAGAAACTAGGAGCTGGAGAGTTGAAACCCACAACAATCTCATTACAACTGGCAGATCGTTCTGTAAAATATCCAGTAGGGATTTTAGAAGATATACCCATCAAGGTGGGAAAATTCTATATCCCTGCTGATTTTGTTGTGTTGGAAATAGAAGAGGATCAGCAAATTCCAATCATTCTTGGTCGTCCCTTCCTAGCAACAGCTGGGGCGGTGATAGACGTCAAGAATGGAAAGTTGACATTAAGCATAGGAGATGAAACTGTCGAATTTAATTTATTCCGTGCTGTTAAATGTCCACCCTCTTCCATGGTTGATGATGTTTCTTGTTGCAGAGTTGATGTCCAAGGAGGATTTTCTATAGATGAGTTCAAGAAACTATATCCAAGTGACCCACTTGAATCATGCCTTTTGAACGATGATTCTGCTAACCCTGAAGTTTTGCAGTATACAGCTTGGCTTGAAGCCAATCCAAAAACCTCAAAAACAGATCTTGAGAAGCAGCCGCCCCAGGTACTTGCAGTAGCAGGGCGGCACTCTTTCAGCCGCCCCAAAAACCAGCCGCCCTCAAGTGAAAACACTGTGGCGACACTTGAGGGCTGCCCCAAGGATCAGCCGCCACAGAACCAGGCGCCCCAGTCATCATTGGCGCCACCCAGAAATCCAAAGTCAGATCTTACGGACGAGCAATCCAAATCAGATCTCGAGGAAGAAGTGGCACCTAAGGTAGAACTCAAACCTCTTCCTTCGACGCTGAGGTATGAATTTCTTGGACCAAACTCCACATACCCTGTTATTGTGAATTCATCCTTAAATGTTGTCGAGACTGATAAATTATTGAGAAAGCTTCGAATGCACAGAAGAGTGATAGGCTACACCATTGAAGACTTAAAAGGCCTTCATCCCTCTTTCTGTATGCATCGAATCCATTTAGAAGAAAATCAGAAACCCTCTATAGAACACCAACGTAGGTTAAATCCTAACATGAAGGAGGTTGTGAAAAAGGAAATACTGAAGCTTCTTGACGCAGGGGTCATTTATCCCATTTCTGATAGTGCATGGGTCAGTCCTGTACAGGTTGTCCCCAAAAAGGGTGGGTTAACTGTTGTACGTAACGAAAACAATGAATTGATACCCACAAGGACTGTGACGGGATGGCGAATGTGTATTGACTATAGAAAACTAAACAAAGCCACCCGTAAAGATCATTTCCCACTCCCTTTCATCGACCAAATGCTGGAAAGGCTTGCTAGACATTCGTATTTTTGCTACTTGGATGGTTATTCGGGATTCTACCAAATCCCTATCCATCCAAGCGATCAGGAAAAGACCACGTTTACTTGTCCTTATGGCACATTTGCATACAGAAGGATGCCCTTTGGTCTATGCAATGCCCCAGCCACCTTCCAAAGATGCATGATGGCTATATTCTCAAATTTTATAGAAGACATCATGGAAGTGTTTATGGATGACTTCTCTGTCTATGGACACACATTTGATTCATGTTTATCTAACTTGTCCAAAGTATTACATAGATGTGAGCAGGTCAATCTGGTCCTGAACTGGGAGAAGTGTCATTTCATGGTACGTGAAGGGATTGTTCTTGGGCACCTTGTATCCGAACGAGGCATTGAAGTCGATCGAGCAAAGATCGAAGCTATTGAGAAAATGCCACCACCATCAAATATCAAGGGAGTCCGCAGTTTCTTGGGACACGCCGGTTTTTACCGACGATTCATTAAAGATTTTTCTCAAATCTCGAAACCTTTAACCAATCTGTTATCAAAAGATGTTTCATTTGACTTCTCTGATGATTGTCTCAATTCATTTAACAGGCTAAAAGAAGCCCTAATCTCAGCACCAATAATGCAAGCGCCGGACTGGGATCTTCCTTTTGAGATCATGTGCGACGCAAGTGATTATGCAGTAGGAGCTGTGTTGGGACAACGCAAGGATAAAAAGGCGTATGCAATTTATTATGCCAGCAGAACTCTCGACGACACCCAGCTCAACTATGCTACCACAGAAAAGGAACTCCTAGCGGTGGTTTTTGCATTCGATAAATTTAGATCTTATTTAGTAGGGTCTAAAGTTATCATCTACACTGACCACGCAGCTCTCAAGTACCTATTGAGCAAGGCAGATGCAAAGCCTCGTCTAATCAGGTGGATCCTACTTCTTCAAGAATTTGATTTGGAAATCCGAGACAAAAAGGGCTTGGAGAACGTGGTTGCTGATCATCTATCCAGACTAAAGCCAAACCAAGATGAGGTAGCAATTGACGATTCATTTGTCGGAGAGCAGCTTCTAGCCGCCACACTTCAAAAGGCGCCTTGGTATGCCGATTTCGTCAATTATCTTGCTTGCGGCGCCTTGAACCCTGATTTCTCCTATCAGCAAAAGAAGAAATTCTTCTCTGATCTGAAGCATTACTATTGGGACGATCCTTATTTATTTCGACGAGGAGTCGACGGTTTATTCAGGAGATGCATTGCAGAAGAGGAGACAGTATCCATCATTCACTCATGTCATTCTTTACCCTATGGTGGCCATATGAGCACTTCAAAGACCAGTGCTAAAATACTTCAAGCTGGTTTCTACTGGCCAACACTCTTCAAAGACGTTCGAACTTATGTCCTATCTTGTGACCGCTGTCAGAAGACAGGGAATATCTCCAGAAGGAACGAGATGCCTTTGAACAGCATACTTGAGGTCGAGGTGTTTGATGTTTGGGGAATTGATTTCATGGGACCCTTTCCTTCTTCTTGCGGCAACACCTTTATACTTGTGGCTGTAGATTATGTCTCCAAGTGGATTGAAGCCATGGCAACACCAACCAGTGACTCCAAGGCAGTGATCAAACTCTTCAGAAAAACAATTTTTCCAAGGTTCGGAGTACCACGTGCCGTTATCAGTGATGGCGGCTCTCATTTTATTAGCCGCCAATTCGAGAACCTCTTGAGGAAATATGGAGTGACTCACAAGGTCGCTACTCCATACCACCCTCAAACAAGCGGCCAAGTGGAGGTTTCAAACAGGGAAGTCAAGGCCATCCTCGAGAAGACGGTTTCTATTTCGAGAAAGGATTGGTCACTCAAACTCCATGATGCGCTATGGGCCTATAGAACAGCCTACAAAACGCCTATAGGCATGACTCCGTTTCAACTTGTCTATGGAAAGAGCTGTCATCTGCCTGTTGAGTTAGAGCACAAAGCATACTGGGCAACCAAAGCCCTAAACCTTGATTTCCAAAAAGCTGGCGAACTCAGGAAGCTTCAACTCCATGAATTAGATGAACTCCGTCTCAGTGCATATGAAAACGCCAAGATTTACAAGGAGAGAACGAAACGATGGCACGACAAACATATCCTCCCTAGACAGTTTCAAGTTGGGGATATGGTTCTGCTATTCAATTCTCGTCTCAAGTTATTTCCTGGCAAGCTAAAGTCTAGATGGTCCGGCCCATTTAAAATCACACAGATATTTCCATATGGTGCCGTAGAAATCTGCAGCAAGGATGAAAGAGTTTTCAAGGTCAACGGACAACGTCTCAAGGTTTACCAGCCACAGGAAGCAAATGAAACACCGGGGGTCATAACTGTAACCTTAACAGACCCCTTGCATTCGAATTGCAACTGAGACCCTAGCAAGAACAATGTCGGGCATACGACAATAAACGAATGCGCTCATTGGGAGGCAACCCAATCTACTGCTATTCTCTTTTCATCAATTCTTTCCTTTCTGATTTTTATCATTTTCCTTTTGTAAATGTTCTCAGTTACAATTTTTGAGTTCCTGATTTGTTTGAAAGTTTCGTTCTTACAGGACAATCAAGTTGAAGAAGCGGGCGGCATTACCAACACTTAAAAACAAGCAGCAAAGGAGAAATTTTCTACAATTGAATCAGCAGCAAAATAGAAAACAACGTGTTCAACATGTCAGTTACATAGAGAATCTGAGGGATTACAAGGTCGACAACGGAGGAATACAAGCATCAGTCACTAAGGATCAGCAGGTGGCGGAGCAAAATCACTATCTGCATCTATGTCATCTCCTGCCACAGCTTCCCAGTCCTTCAGGATTTCCATAGGGGGCTTCTCATCCAATGCGCGCTGGGGTAGATGCTGACCGGGAATAGTCACAGTTTCAGGGACAGCATATCCCATCTTGTTCTCATCGTCCCACGAAACTGATGACTCCCCTGCTTCAATGGCCGCCGTAGCTTGACGCTTGGCAACCTCAAAGCCAGTCTCATACCACTCCCATACAATATCCCCCATGGCATCCTCGAAGTCCTGACTCTTCATGTAGTTCTCGATATGAAAGACCTCTTCCTTCGCCAAGGACCTCTGCAGCTCCTGACGATAGAATCGGCCAGTCTGGATAACAGACTTCATCTTCGAGACCTTGGCACGCTCCTCCTCGAACTGACGCTGGTACCCCTCATTATCTCGCCTCAGGGTAGCGTTCTCTTCCTCAGCTTTCCGGGCCTTCTCCTCAGCTTTGCCCAGGCGAATGACAAGATCGTCGTGCTTATCTCGGAGAGCCTCCGCCTGACCCTGCAACTCAGCAGACATTTTCTTCTCCGTCTCTAAGGCTGCTTCACAATCTTGCATTCTCCTCCTCTCAGCAGCCAAGTCGTCAGCGGTTCTTTTCAAAGTTTCCTTTATCACTTTTGCAGCATCCGCTAATGACTCCTTGTCTGCTTGCAGCTGCAGGGCATTTTTCTCTGCTGCTTCTGCCCTAACTTGAGCCCCCTCTGCCCTGGACTGTGCCGCTGTGAGATCAGCCATGTACTTCTCCTTCTCTTCAAGACGGCTGAGACTCTCCGCAAATAAGGCAGGCAGCTGCATTATGAACAAGATCAGAGACAACATTTTAAGGAGCAAATAATGGACAAACAAAGGAAGAAGAAGAGAAGACTTGGACATACCTGTACAGCATTCGAAGCCATCCAATGAAAGAGGTCCAAATCAGAAAGCCTCTTCAACCTTTCATTATCTCGCTCTGAAAACGCCCCACGTATCCAGCCAGCACGTGTGGCTATGGCAACCCTCTTATCCGCAAAAGAGTTTAAAACTGCGAAGTCCGGTGGGAGATTCCAGGGCGGCAGTGAGATTCCAGTCACTTGAGACGCCTGGAACTCCAGAGTTTGAGGCGCCTGCACTGGCTGAGGCGGCTGCTCCGATCCAGACGCCCCAGACTGAGACTCCAACATTAGAGCAAGTTGGGGCGCCTGCTCCGATCCAGCCGCCCCAGGTCCTGCTGATCCAGCCGCCCCAGGTCCTGCAGATCCAGCCGCCCCAGCAGCTTCAACCTGCCTGGACCCAACGGGCACACCACCCTTCAGCAGCTTCCTCTTCTTCCTAGCACCATCCACCGTCTCCCCCGTTCCTTCATCCTCTACTACAAACACCACAACCACAGAGCAATCACAAATACATATAAACTGGAACATTTCAAGGCAAACTTACAAATGTGCTTACCAGGAACCTCAGTCTGCTCAACAACAAGGACCTCAGTTTGTTGCCCTTCCACCAACACTTGGTCATCCACAGAGGTTTGGCCTCTGAGGGCCCTCTTCTTCCGAACCAAGGGCACGTCCTCTGATGATTCAGCTCCATCTCCTCCCGATTCAGCCATTGGCTCTTCCGCTGGTGGCACCACCTCAGGCTGCGGAGGGGTTGATTGACGTTTCCGCCGAAGTCTTAGTCCAGGCAATTTGATCACCACAGGTGGGGAAGATGGCCTACTCAGGGCGGCGACAATTTCAGACGCCCCAGACCCCTCACCCACCACACTCCCAGCTGCCACCGACGTCCCAGCCTCAAACGTCTCGCCCCCCTCCCCAACAACATCACCTCCCTCATTTGAGGCCGTTAGGCCATACAACGCCCAAATCGTCGCAGAGACATCCCTACAGGCTGAAATCAAAGCAATACACCATTAGAAGACAGGGACGATTATTCTTATGACTTCCTGCCTATGAAAGCAACTATCATACCGGGATGCGGCAGTTGGGCAATCTCGAACTTCTCCATGTTCGTCAGAGTCACCACCTTATGCCACGACTTCTCTCCTGCCTTCGAAGGTGCCTTGAAATACTCTAGCAACCCCTTCTCCGTATCAGTCAGCACGGGCAACTCCCCCTCAAACGGTTCCAGGATCACCTCCTCTTGCGTAACTGATCCCAAGAGCTCAGCTTCAGGAGCATGCACCAACACAAACTTCACCTTCCAGTGGTGCAGGTTTGATCTTGGAACCACCACGCTGTACTTCTCCTTGTTCTTGGAGCGGGATCTCGCAACAAAGTTATAATACCCCGTTCTCCTGAATTCCTTACTATCCAACATGAACATGGTATACCACACATGAAGGAATGGCTGACTCTCCACCTGACGACTCAGAATGATAAACGCCACCAACATCGTATATGAGTTGGGATGAAGTTGCCCAGGTAGTAACCGGTGCCTCTGGAGAACCTCTCTGATGAAGGGGTGTAACGGAAACCGCAGCCCACCACGCAGAGACTCGAAGTGAACAGCCACGGAGTTCGGCATTCTACGATCCAACACCGTCTCATCCTTCTCCGGCAACATGTAACCCCAACCTTCCGGCAAGGGGAACGCCACAGCAAAATCCGCCACATCCCCTGCTGCTAAAACTGAGTAAACCTGAGTTATGTGCGCCGCTGAAGAATCCGGAACCCTAGACCGAGTCGCGAACCTCTGGAGTGCTGCCATCGCTGCAAGAGGTACGAAATCAACGAATTTCATCTGCAATTCACCCTAACACTTTCCCCACATACTCAGGGATTCAAACAATTGAACTGACGAACGCGAGTACGGAGTCCATACCTGACTTATGCGCACCGGTGACGACGACGACCACAAATGCTGGAGACGATTTGGCTTCGGGAGAGAGTTCGCCGTGAGACAAGGAGGACAGAGAGCGCAAGGATTTTTGGAGAGAGTGAGTTCGCGTGAGGAGGAAGTGAAGGAACTGAAGGGTTTCTATCATATAGAAGTTGAAGGAACGCTGACGTGCGCAAACGGCAACACAACCAAAATCGAACAGGTGCAACGTTCCCTTTTGTTTTTATTTTCATAACTGTTTTTAAAACGTCGGGGCGACGTTATTTCAAGTTGGGGGGAGTGTTGTAAACGCCACATACTTGGGACGCCTGGAACATACATTATTTCAAGTTGGGGGGAAATCCAGCCGCCACAAAAGCATCCAGCCGCCCCAAAAGCATCCAGCCGCCCCAAAAACTTCCAGCCGCCACACGTGAAATGCAACCGCCCCACACTCTTCCAGCCGCCCCACAAGTTTCCAAACGCCACACACTTATCCAAGTTGGGGGGGAACATAACACCTAGAATACAGCCACCCCTTTGCTTATAGCCGCCTTGTTTAACCCTTACATTGTTTTTCATCTATTATATGAATTAGTAAAACAAAAAAAACAAAAAAAAAACATGTCTATTGATAAAAACTTATTTTTAGTAGGACAGGACAAGAAATTACGGAATCACGAGCTTACCAATAATAGGGGGTACACTATAGATAGATAAAATCTTGTTTAATCAGTGTAATTTATGTTTTTAGACTGTTTAATCATCCTTGATTACTAGCTGTGCTCATTAGGTTCTACAAAAAAACAATGCATATAATATTTGTGAATTGTTACTGAACGCACATATACACAGTCTTGCATTTCCTGGGATAAGTAACATTTTCTTAAGTATAGTAGATCTTAGAATGGTGATGTGAATCTGTTTTTACCCCTGGCTTGTGCAGAAAAAAAAATGATGATTAAAAAGAAAGAATAAGCATAAACCTGATTCCATCTGAGTAACCCGGTCTTATTGCTTGCGGAAGTTTAAGTATCGCGTAAAAAGGATGGAATTAGGTAAAAAGCTGAAAAAGAAGAAAAAGAAAATTTATTTATTCCCTCTTCAGAGCCTATTTGATTCGAGCAATTAAGTTCTTTGGGGTGCTTTATCACCCAATGCCTTGGACCAATTGGGACGGGAGTCATTGACCTAAAGCTCGCTACATGGATCATATAGAAGCCCAAAGGAATAAATAAACAAAAAGAAAAATAATTTTGATAAAATCTGCACCTTGGGTAAAAACTTTTGCACTGATATCATCCTTGATCTCACTATCTTAAGAATTTGTGGGTCCCTGAATCGCCTGCCTATTTACACATCACGACAATCACTTGTATGATGCATTCTGCTCTATTATAGACCTAGAGCACGCTAATGATCCTTGATGGTAGATAGTATAAGCACATAGATTTTCATTGGCTGATAAGAACTTGTCTATTTATCTTCTTACACCCTGTTATAGGGAAGCTTGTATCATGTAGCTCTTGACCCTCTCCCTACTATTTGTGTTTGTGGGTGTCACTCCTGTAAACCCTCACGAGACAAAACTCGTCCTACTAGGGCCACCTAGAGGTTTAACGGCTTGTTGCACATGCTAAGTGTAATCGTGTTAGCTACGAAAGTGTTACTCTATCTATTATTGTTTCTGCTATCCCAAAATAATAAGCCTTTGTCAGTATCCCATTTCTGCTTTTTACTTAGATTTGCTCGAGGACTAGCAAAGTTTAAGTCGGGGGGAGTTTGATGTAGTCATTTTATGACTACATTTTACTACCATTTTATACCTGCTTAGTCCTTAGTTTTCACTTGTCACGCATGATTCTTGCCTATCTTTGATCCCTTTACAGATATTCACAACCAAAGGACAAAGGATAGCCAATAATACAAGTTGAAGAGCAAAAGGAGGGAAAAAGGTGCACATTATACAATGTAGCCGCCCCAGGCATTTCTAGCCGCCCCAGGCTTACAATGTAGCCGCCCCAGAAGCATCCGCCCTGAGGAGATCCAAACAACCTACACGGGGCGGCTGCCCCTTAAAACAAAGCCTTGCACGATGAATTATAGCCGCCCCTAACTCCTGAAGCTATATTTTGGACTCCATGAAGATCTCATAAGGGCAAACCAATGAAAAGATATCTCGATGTCTGAGAATTCGAGTGCAGCCGCCCTGGTCTTACAATGCAGCCGCCCTGGAGTTAAGTTGCAGCCGCCCTGGTCTTACATTGTAGCTGCCCTAGTTAGCAATGAATGTAGCCGCCCCATGCATTTCCACCCGCCACAGAAATCGAGATTTACACTGGGGCGATGCTATTTTTGGCCTGTGGCGAGGATCCATCATAACTCGAGATTTCAAGATGATATTTCACCGAGTATCATTCCAGGGGTAATTATTCGGACCCTAATAAGGTTCCATGAAGACAGATCGATCAACGAATATTTCAATCTCCTGGAAAAGTGTGTCGTCGCCACGGTATCGTTTAGTTTTGGCGCCGCAGAGTTATTTCGGCGCCACAAGGATCCAGACGCCCCACTACTTCCCAGGCGCCAAAGATCCAGACGCCCCATTACATTCCAGGCGCCACACATGTCGACGCCCCAAGTTGTTGCCGCCCTGCACTGTTTGATTCGTCCATCATTGCGGCTGAAAAGGTCAAAAAAGGGTGCGCAGCTGATTTCATGGGCGTGCAGTGGTCCCCCAACTTT
>JAOTRH010181581.1:0-11983 GCA_034768845.1 Heliamphora exappendiculata | reverse complement strand
AGCCTTGAATTACAAAAGAATTTAAGGAATTACGAACTTAATTAAGGTTTTATTAGACACTAGAATAAAGAACATATTACAATAACATTACCAGCCATATGCACCCACTCATGAGCACATTCAATCAAATGACATGCTATTCTTCAAATTTCCAGAACCATAGGCCTTGTTTGTTTTCCAGAATATTTTCAGAAAGAATGGATACGATCGGATTACAGTTCGAATTGGCTAGATATAGTTTGGATAAGTATTACATATGATAAAATTGCGAGACATAAAATTATTTATACTATGGTTACTTAGGGTTAGCTATGAGAAGCAATTATTTTTAAACATTGTCTAAATGGGATATGGTCCAACCCCCAGAGAAGCAAATGGGAAATTAAAACATTAAAAAGAGCACACAGTAGGCTTTGTCTATATCTTATCTACTTTCTCACTTTTGCATCCAGGGAAAGTAATAATTTTACAGCATTATATGAGGGAATTATGTGTTTTCCTCATCGGAATACTGTCTAAGCCACATAAAAATAGCCGACAGCACCAAAACAGGCTAATCCGTAATATAAATATGCACAACCAATTACTGGCAGGAAAACATGAAACAAACTAAAAGTAAACCAGATAAAATTATTTAATAAAAAACATGTAAGCCAAAGGCCAGCCAGTTGCTGGAAGAAGCATGTTCCCGGATAGCAGGTTTGGAAGCGCAATGACGTCATGTGGTTACCAATTTGGTGAGCATGAGTCTCCACCAAAGCTAACATAGCAAGCTTTCTTTGAGGGGCTCCTGTTAGAATAGATTATAGACTTTCACTCTCAGCTCGCCAAGCTGTCGCTAAAGAGCTTTCAGACCCAACATTTACTGACCGTGCTGAAGCTATAGAAACAGTTTGTTCAATCAACACAACCCACGGGATATCAGATGTACTTCGTGGTCCTTGACCTAGTAAAAGATACCCTACTAGGGCAAGGGTTTTTGGTTTTGAGGCTGCTTGATCTATTTTACTAATTACACCAACATTCCTGGTACCAATTTTGAATAGATAACTATTTTTTAATTCTTTAGGAAAGTGTAAAGACACAACACAGAATATATAGCTCATAAGAAAAATTGATACAACAAAAAAATGTTTTCCCAACATGGTGATTTAAACTTCAAGGACGAAGAAAAGGGATAATGTGATTAAGTCTATAAAACAACGAGGTACTGTCATTTCTTCATTATTCATTGAGATCTTTGACCTTATCTGGGTTGATAGATAGAATAACAGCTGAAAGATGCATCCTTCTACTAGTATATTCGTGGAACTCATTTTCATTTAGAAATATGATCTTCATGTTGTGGGCAACTTAACGGGAATTCTTTGGACAAACTTCTGCATAAATCAACCCCATATCTGTTACAACTGTTCACACACTATCCATGTATGTCCATGTTCCAACTAGCACTCGACCAAAATGTATAAGAAAAAATTGGACCAACAGGAGTTAATATTGTTGTCGGCTAATTTGACTAGACCATCTTATTCCAATCTATACTTTCAACAATGTATTGTATGTGCTGAGGATGACAATGTCAGATCAAAATCTATGAGTGAGTTGCACGCTCTACGTATGTATGGGCTGCACAAATTCTAGGTAATATGCCTCTAGTAGCATTATTTTCAACAAAATGGTCTCCACTTCCATTTTGATATGTTAGAGAAAGCTTACAGTTACATGTCATCTTTGTAAATATGTCTCATCTTTCGATATGGTTATTGCTATTTTTCAATTGCATTGACATTCCTATAAGACATCACAAATAAAACTTAGAACCAACTATAGAGACCAACCACTAGTCATAGTGCTAGTTATGCATTATACGTTATTTATGTTGATCAAACAATTTCTCAAAGGAAACCATGACAAGAAATGAAAATCTTTGCATATATAATGAATGCCTTACTGAGAACATGTGCACTCCTGTAGTGCGCATACATGGGCCGAAATTCAAACGATGTTGTTTGAATTCTGATCCGGTAAAAATGAAATATTCCTAGAATTCGCCTTTCACTAATTACAATGTTTCAGCTTTCGTTGTCAACTATATGGACAAAGTTTTTCGATATGAACCTCATTTGTTACGAATATAATTCATTCCTTCCTTTGTATGATGTGCAGGACTTGCGATGGCCGCTGAGGTGCCTGCTCGATCGAGACCCCTACTGTACATACCACACCGAGCATCTGACTTGTGGGATCATGAGGTTAGTATTTTCATATGGTTCGTTGTGAAAACTTGTTGCTCCCTGAATCTTTATCATGCAGCTCTCATTTGTGTACTTTATCTTTCAGAACACATCATTATTGACATGCCAGAGGGGCGATAGCGGACGATGGCACCTGCCCATAGACCCCCGCGTACTACGTGTTATGTTACAAGCTGGCTTCTACGGGGTCAGGGGTCAACCGAATCGGGCACATTCAGCTTGATCACAGTCTGATCACTACACTGATCAAGCGGCGGAGATAGGAAACACACACGTTCCACATGCCTGTTGGCGAGTGCACGGTCACGTTGCAGGATGTATTCGTCTTGTTTGGGCTCCGCGTTGATGGTGCAGCCGTCATTGACCATGATCGGTCACGTTCCCTTGCTGAGTGGCAGCAGCTTTTCTTTGAGCTGCTTAGGGTCGCGCCAGCTGATGAGGACTTGCGCTATCATCGAGTCCATATCTCCTGGTTCCAGAAGCACTTCACGGGACCTGTTGCCCCCGACGCCGGCGCAGAGGTTATTGCCTAGCGGGAACGAGCTTATATCATGTGGCTTATCGGGGGCTTCCTGATGCCCGATAAGTCACATAACCTAATTAAGCTCATGTACCTACCCCTCCTGCACGACCTGGGTGAGGTTCACAGGTACGCTTGGGGTGTAGCCGTGCTTGGATATCTATATCGTCAGCTGTGCCAGGCTACTAAGCCTGATGCCCGAGATGTTGCTGACCCACTTGTGTTACTACAGGTATGTCATCATTTGTCTACTTACTGTCATGCTATGTAATCCATTACATTAAACCTCGCTTAGTAGCTAATGGATTTTTGTTGCTCTTATAGATATGGGCTTGGGAGAGATTCCCTCGCATTGTCCCCTGCCGTAGAGTCAAAGCGGGGCCTGGTCAGACATCTATCCAGCATAGAGATGAGATTCTACCAGTCGGGCCATGGGGTAGCCGGTGGCGTGTCAGCTTTGCATTGGACTAGGTCCCAACGCATGTCGTCACCGTTTATCGCGACCAGTTTGATCGTCTCACCACGGACTAGGTGAGCCTTACATTCTTCGGCTTACACAAGTTATCCGTGCAACCCAAAATATTGATTTGGACCATGTTCAAATCTAATAGTTTTCCCATTGTTCATAGGTCACTTGGATGCCATATGGGGTCACCGAGCATATCATCCTGGCGCTTCCTGAGTATTGCCGGTTGGGTAGTGACATTTGGATGACATGGAGTCCACTTATTTGCTACGATGTGGTCGAGTGGCATCTTTCAGATCGCGTTCTTCGGCAGTTTGGTCATCTACAGACCATACCATGAGACCTGGACACGGACCGTGATCTCCATGCATACGATCGACGTGGCCAGATAGACACTGATTGACCGCAGCTACACGCTATGTGGGTGACTGCATGGGGTTTGCAGAGGGCGCAGGTTGTTGACGCCCCTCAGATGTTGACGCCAATGGGATACCACGACCCATATATGATGTTGTACTGTCGGAACTCACATCTGCTGGCCAGTAATCTAAGCCATCGTGATGCGCTTGGCTATCTTGGAACGGGGGGCGTTGTAAAGGAGTTGGTACACAACAATAAAACTTACTACAATTTTCCTGTACTATACTAATGTCATAACTGTTACGATTAATCTATTCTTCGTCATTTGCAGACATAGTGTGTTGCAGATGCGTACCACCAGTCAGACATATGGATGGGACCCACACCATATGTGACCCAGCGTACGAGGCGATGGCTTCTATTCATGCGCGGGCATACACATCGCTTATGGTAGTGCATAGGGAGCACCGTGTCCGGCATGCACCGGGTCCCAGTACTTCATGGCATAGGCTGGATCATCCTCATTCCATGGACCCACGCTGTACACCCGCTACTCGTTTGGCATCGTTCACATCGACTGGTGCCAGGCACCTCCAGTTCTCGAATTTTACCCTAGGCCCTTCGTCCAGCATTCCTTCCAGCTCTGCACCGCCTACCCTCGACCACGACATCCCAGAGATGACGCAGGGAGTCACACAGATTGAGGTTCCACGGTGTCTGACTTTGCTAGTTCGTGGTCGTGGCAGAGGACGTGGGCGTGGCCGGGCTAGAGCCAGAGCTCAGGGTGTGGAGGTGCCTGGCCCGACGGAGCCAGGTCCTAGTCGGCCAGTCCAAGAGTCCCAGTGCGCCCAGACACCGACATGGGACCATGGCGACGTGCTCGGTTTGGATCAGGAGACCACATCCCAGCACCCGTATGTTGGCGTACATTCCCTCGAGCAGCCGAGTCCACCATGTCAATGATCGATCGCGGACCAGCTATCCCAGGTATTTCAACGTCTGAGCAAGAGGCCTCTGGCACCCCCGCGTGGATGCGAGACTTAGTCTATGGTCTTCTACATGCCATCCTATATGGTGGACGGGATGTGTCAACCCATGTATATGTTACTTATTATAGTCCATATTCTTTGTAGTATGTATCTTTTTTCACAGCAGCTGAACCAATGTACAAGCATGTCATGTACACTATTATTACGTACTGTACCTATGTGCCTATTCATTTTGGGAACATTTCATTGGGAATTTTCACAGGTGATGATGTTATTATTCTTTTGTACAAATGAACACCTGATATTAGCAACTCTACGCATGTATCTTGCTCTCATTAAGACAAATGATGTGTTATTATTCTTTTAGTTGAATGCTTACTTCACTTTATTTGGAAACTATAGTCCTTGTGAACTCTCCAGATCTTCTGTATGAATGAACACCTTATAGTGATTGCTTGATACATGTACATTGTTATCAGTATTACATGGATAAAGCTATGATTCCTTCGTTCCAATGGTTCTGTAACCAGTCAGGTCATGTGTTACACTGTTCAAGGTAATAGGAATTTGAGATTCTGAACGGAGCTTGTGCAGGATACCAGAAGATTAATATAGATGCAAGAGCTTACAATGCATTTTGCGTCGACGATTATGAGTCAGTTGTGGGTGGTAAGAAAGTTATTCATATTATCTATGTGATTGGACGCATAGAAAGCACCTATGCTAATTTGTTGTCTTTTTCATTCTTCGTCCGGGAAGGTCGGCTTATTTGTAGGTATACTATCTTCACGTGTGGTCTATCTACCATAGGGCATGCGAAAGATTATAAACGGCACCTAAATATGATATTAAGATCATCTGCACAGGTATTACGCTCAGGATTAGTTTCATCAGCATACGGATAACCTAGGATAAATAGAGGACTTATCAACACAAGAAAAGGACAAAAGTCCAGGTTGTTTCACGCATTGGTTGATCAAGGCATTTGCCTAGTCGACTATAACATCGAACTGAATAACTGGATAAACTCCAGTTTTCAATGTTGGTCCACCAGCCATTTAGTGTGGCGCACTAAGCCTGGAGTTGAGAGGATAGAGATATTTTAGTCAATTAGATTAGTTGACCTCTATTAATATTTAACTTATTGTTAAAAAAATATTATATGCGTTCTCGACCTACTTTGGAGTAAGAAACGCCTATTGCTGGGAAGTGTCTCAAGCCATTACCAAGTTAGAATCAAACATATGATTTCTCATTTTAGAGTTAGTATTAATCATAGTTGTCGATACGGTATCATATCGATCGATACCAGCACGTACGTACAAGTTTGGAGTGATATTAGTACGCTAAATGCTTAGTTTCATACAGGTCAAGATACCGGTCTATACTAGACGCACCAGGCAATATTGGCTCGTATTGGTAAATAATACATATGTACCTTTCTATTATAATTTTTTTGAGAAAAATAAATTTTACATATGTTCAACCAGAGAGACATAAAACCTGATGTGAATATGACTAACCTTATATAAAGAAAACAAAAAAACAAAAAAAAATGATCTAAAAATGCGAAACATAAAAACGTTTATTTATAATTTACACTAAAAACGTGTTCCATAAAAACGTTTTTTACCAAACTTTATAAACGTTTTTAATAAAAACGTTTCATATGATTTACACTAAAAACGTTTTTCACAAAACTGATATTAGAGTAAAGTAAAAAAACATTTGTACTAAAAGCGTTTGTAAAAATGTTTATTTAATTTACACTAAAAACGTGTTTCATAAAAACGTTTTTATACCAAACTTTATAAACATTTTTAATAAAAACGATTCATATGATTTACACTAAAAACATTTTTCATAAAACCGTTACTAGAGCAAAGTAAAAAAACGTTTGTACTGAAAGCATTTCTAGAACAATGTAAGTTAAAAACGTGTTTGGTAACCACGTGTATACCTATATATGGCGCCCAAACTTGTGCCCAACAAGGCAAGATCATCTCCTACACCAGTGACCGGCGCCCAACACGCACTCAACATGGCGCCCAACAAACTGTGTCAGGCGCTAAAATCAGTTGCCATATTCAACCCGTGCTGGACTCAACGCGCAACCAGCTTTGTTAGGCGCCACTTTCAGGTGCCGAATGGTGAGATGTCTCTGGTTATGGCGCCCAACGTGCGCTCAAGCGCAGTATGAGCGCCATCGTGGGAATACGTGTTATCAGTCACATGAATACAGATGCGAATACGTGTTATCTTCTCCTGTTTTTTACTTCTATATACGTTGCCCGATCTCCAGACACCGTCCTACATCAAAATACCCTACTTACTTTCTAAACCCTAACTGCTGGAGCCCTCCCTCTCCTCGATAATTCCTCTCCCCGTCTTCCTACTTCCCACCCTGAGATCATTCCCCTGAGTATCGTGCACGGAGTCAAGTGACCGAATCCCGACGATCTTCATTGTTCTCTCTCGCGAAGGTATCAACATTTCTCCCTTTATCCTCATCCGTCTAGATTTGGTAGTGAGGTTTCAGGTTTCGTATTGTCCAGTGCTATGGTCTGTTCTTCTCGCGTAGCTGAATTCAATGGCTCCCAAAATCTCGACTAGAAAACCTCCTAGGGCTAGAAAAACTTCATTTGACGAGACTAGGTTTGTCTCTCATGAGGCTTCCGACCGGTTTCACTCTATATAATCCTCAAGTGAGGTTATTTGTGAACGGCCTGTCTATACCAATGAGCTTTCTCAACTTCCATTTGTGTCTTGGGTTCGTTCCTTAGGTTGGCACAGTCTTCTTGCCTACCATGGTTATGTGAACCTCACATTGGTTCAAGAATTCTATAGCAACATTAGCGCAGTGCAGCAATTGCCGCTGGCATCCTTCCTCTCCACCGTTCGGGATGCTGATTTCTCTGTCAATATTGAATTTATTAGTGAATGCCTTGGCATTGCACTTATTGTTGCCTGTGATCTCGACTACCCCATTGACACAAAGCACCATCCAATTCCATTGTCGAGAGACGCCATTAGCCCTATTTTGTGTGGAGAACCCATGAATTGGGCTGACCGTGGTGTATTGAAACAAGCTTCGCTGAAGGATGAGTTTAAGCTACTCAATCTCTTCCTTAGTGCCAATGTTGACCCCTGTACACACTTATCCAACGTGAACCATCGGCGTGCATACGAGATGGTGTGTATTTCAACTAACCGAGAGGTAGATGCATGTCGAATCTTCATGGAAAATTTTCTTAAATTTGATTCGTCCAAAGCCCAAGCTAACCGAGACAAAGCTCTACTGTACGGACTTTTTCTCACCAATCTCTTCCATTCCCGAAATGTCCATGAGCTCCCAACCGACTGCCGAACCCCAGTTGAGCGACCCTTGGGTATTCATACGATTACACTTAGATCTTCTCATATGTGACGAGGGGGTTCTAGGGGTAAACATGTGGCGGGGTCGAGATCCACTCCTCATTCAGGGGCAGGTTCTTCAATGCAGGCCTCTGAGGGGGATGAACCAGCTCGAGAACAAATGACGTCGTCTAATATTGACATTGCCCATCAGCTATCTGAGATTCAAACTGAACAAGTTCAGATGAGGGACATGCTGAACCAAGTGCTAGCATTACAGGTCAGCCAAAGGCAGCATTTAGAGAATATTCAAAAATCTCAAGAGGCACTCAATCAACACGTTGTAGACATTTCTGAGCTTCTACAACGTTTCGCTAGTTTTTTGTGGCCAGTGTTGTTTGGGGGGCTTTCATTTCTACCCATAACAACTCCTACATTACGCTTAACTCTTCAATCGAAATGCTTCCAAATGCAGATGTACTTGTATTGATAGTTAAGTCTACGTTTATGTGGTTGTGATGTATAAGTTGCATTGGAATTTATTGTAATGAACACTTTGAATATTAATATGAATGCGTACGCTATATTTCGTCCGATTATGTTCATGGATGCGCGGTAATTGATTGTGATTCACGAACGCCAACTTACAAGTAATGTTACATAGTTGTTTCAAATTCTACACCTATCTACTATTGTCAATGGTAACATTATCCCGAACAAGGAAGCATAACGATTGCACCAAATTGATGTATGTTTGTCAAATTCAGTTCCAATGCAATGTACACTGTGTGAATGAACTTGACGTTGGTGTATTGTTTGGTTCCATAGCTATAATCCAGTATTATTTGTCCACATGACTATTATATACCGTAATAGCAATCACTAGTGCCCATTCTCACGACTGTAGCCCACAACCCCAATGTCATTCATTTACGAAAGTTACCCACGTGCAATATAGTCGGGGGATTATAAAAGTGGGAGTGGTGAAGTTATGAAATTTGTAAATCTCTTCGAACATATCACTGTATAAGTGCTGTAAAGTAGAACTCTGTTCGGCATTAACGGGCACATGTATCATCAATGTCACCTTTGGTAATGGTTAACTGTATTGACTCCTACCATGAAACGTTGACATGAACCACACCCAATGCAAATGTTCTAATGTTAATCGTTGCGGTCAATAGATGGATAAATTCATCAGAACACATGACAAGCGAATGGACGAGTCAACTGAAGACAACGTTTACTAGATGACATTTGATTCAGAAGATCTTGCAGAAGAGTTCTATAATACATATGCGAAAGTGCATGAATTCAGTGTTCAGAGGGATAATTTGCATAAGGACAAAAAAACTAGTGATGTGTCATGGAAGTGGGTTTGCTCAAAGGAAGGCCAAAGACAAAGCAAATACCTCCAATGACAAGAGCGTCAGAGAGAACCACAGCCATTAACAAGAGTGGGATGTCAAGCTGCGTTTCGTATAAGGTTTGATCGTAAACGTGGTACATACGTGGTTGCCCAGTTTGTCAGCGAGCATAATCATTCTTTGATAGGGCCAGTTGGTGTTATATTTCTCCATTCACATAGGAACATCAGTAGTCCAGACATAGCACAAGTTAATGCAATGCACAATGTCGGCGTAGGAACTAGCCAGATAATGGACCACATGGCGCAACAAGCGGGGGGATACGACAATGTTGGGTACACACAAAAGACCTGTACAATCATTTTGCTGGTGAGCGCTAGACAGAAATTGGTGATGGTGATGCTGAAGCTGCCTTAACATACTTAGCTGCTAAGGTCGAACAAGACCCCATGTTTTATTACAAGTATGACGTTGATGGAGAAAGTCGTTTGAACAATTTATTTTGGAGAGACTCAGCCTCTCTTGTGGACTTCTTGTGCTTCGGTGACATATTAATCTTTGATACCACATACCGAACGAATGCATATCAGAAGCCGTTTGTCATCCTTGCCGGGGTCAATAACCACTTCCAAACATCAATATTCGGGTGTGCATTGTTGACTTCTGAGACCGTATAGATGTACACGTGGGTGTTGGAGACATTCCTTGCGGCGATGGGTAATAAGGACCTATCTCTGTTGTGACTGATGGGGATCAAGCCATGCGCAACGCCATCCAAACCATTTTGCCCAATGCTCGTCATCGATTGTGTAAGTGGCATCTTAAAAGAAATGCCCTTACAAACGTCCACAAAGACGACTTCTTGGCAGGGTTTGAACGATGTATGCCCATGCAATGTATGCCTGATGTTTTCAAAGCCACTTGGAGGAAATTTGTTTCAGACCATGGCCTTAAAAATAACAAATGGGTTGGGGAGCAATATGGGAAACGCATGCTATGGGCTGAGGCATACCTGAGGGGCCATTTTTTTGCAAGAGCGAAGAGCACACAGAGATGTGAGGGCATGAATGCATTCCTCAATCGCTTCCTAAAGCTCAAACTACGCATTTACGAATTTTTACAAGCGTATGATAGGACACTGGCAAAACTACGACATAACGAGGCGAAGGCGCAAACTGAAACTGAGAACACGACCCCCGTTCTCTCAACGGGTCTAAAGGCTATTGAGAAACATGCGGCGCTAACATTCACACGTACCATGTTCTATAAGTTCTGAGAAAACATGGCATCGGAACAATTGCTATTTGTGGTTGACAAAGTTGGGTATGAAGGTGTTCGGGTGTATTACTTGTCAAAGTACACGCACCCAGAGAGCCGTTGGAATGTTCAGTACGACATAAGCAGTCATGCCATTAATTGTCCGTGCATGCAGTTCGAATCAATGGGATTACCATGTGCTCATATGATCAGTGTCATGAAAATAGAGAACTTGACAGAAATCCCAAAAGCATGCATCTTGCCTAGGTGGACCATATCGGTCAAATCATCTCCTTTGCATGGTCGGACACCACTTCCACAATGGGTAACATAAGTGTCACGGTTCGGAGCATTATCAGGTGCATGTCAGGTGTTGTGCTACTATGCCGCTCAATCAGAACAAGGGTATGAAGAGGTGAAAGAGGAGATTACAAAGCTAACTTATAAGATGCGAGAATAAAGCACCCAGAATTCAAACGTGGGCCCTGAAAATGTTGGTGATCAGACGTCGATGCCTCCAACTGTAGGTGACCCTAATGTCATCAAGGGTAAGGGCATCCATCACCCTTCATCGAAGATCATACCAACGCGTCGAAGATGTGGGAACTATAAACAAGTTGGGCATATAAGAAACAAATGTCCACTAATAGGACCATCAACTACAGCTGCCCAAGATGTAAAAGTTGAACGGCCGACTACGAATGATGGTGATCATGAGTACCTTAACATGCATGTTGGAATGTCCGATGATTGCAGTCAACAACCATTCATTGGAGAAGAGACACACAACAAGTGCTACCCATCATTCGTAGGCTGTTATTACGCATCAGGTTTTTATGACGGTTCATTCCAATACAACCAACATTCCACGATTAGTAAGTACTGCTATTATGACTAATGTTAATAACTTCATCTTGTTCAACTTGTTATAATATACGAGTGATGATGAATCTACATTCCTCTGTAGGATGTAACACACGTAACTAACCCTAATAGCATTTATGGTCAACATGCTGGGGGTGCCGATGAAGAGGATGGTTAATTTGACAATGAACCATAACGATGAACTGTCGTGTGTGCCTGTTCATTTGGGGTGTAGACAAAATAACTTGGAGCATTACGTCATCTTTTAGGCTATATCCGCTGTTTGCCTACTGACATTACCATGGATACTAAGTCCAAGCTGGTCGCATACTCCGGGTACAATACACATGTGACAACCCAATTGAGGATGATGGTCTGAATAAAGGGACTGTTGCTTGATTGTTGCGAAGTTATGTGTTCCATGATTTCGACCTTGAAGAACTCAATGGATTCTCTAGCCATTGTAGGCCATGTTCTTGAGAGGTTAGTTGGTTGTTAGGAAAAAAAGAATACTTCACTTTCTCATTTTATTTTTCAATCCGTTATGACTG
>JAOTRH010181570.1:0-11983 GCA_034768845.1 Heliamphora exappendiculata | reverse complement strand
GAGTAGGTCCCTACGTGCCTTCGGGTTAATCCCCGTAAATGAGGTTGGTGGGTGCTTAGTGCCCTCGGGTTGTGAACCCAAAAACTAAGTGTTTGGTGGGTGCTTAGGGCCCTCGGGTTGTGAACTTATAAACTAAGTCAGTTGCCTCCGTGAATGGTGTCGTTGTCATAACTCCGCATAGAACTTGTCATTATCGAGCAAGCCTTGAGTGGTGACTAGGGTAATGGGCAGGAGTCTATAGTTGTTACCTTTGTCAGCGTAGCAGAGTCGGTACATAGGATTACATTTTATCTCTTTCTCCTCGGCTGTGTGACCCGAGTGGAGAATGTTGTGTCTTACTACTTTCCTTAACTATGGCAAGATATCTGTTATGATGATATGCATAGTTTCAAGGATGAAAATTGTGGTTTTCAAATGGAAAACCTGTGGTTTTGAGAGAAAAACCTTTTTGGCTTTCGTGGTCGAGTTAGCTCCCACTATATGATTGCATAGCCTGCTTTATAGCTTTACTGTCTATTTTCTATTGGACTTCAGCTCACAGTGTGGGATTTTCCTGAAAAGAATTTTTAGGTGAGCACGTGGAGTTGACCTAGATTCCTATGGTGGCGAATAACTAGCTGTAGTTTCCCAGTTTTGGACATGTACTGGTACATGTGATGCCTGTTTTAGAAGGCTAATTTTGTACGCCTTGAGGCAATATATTTATTCATGTATGAGATTGCATGTTTTCAGTTTATGAGAGTTGAACTGTGGAGATTTTATCCAAATGATGTATATTTTTGAGTTGATGGTTTTCCAACTACAAATCTTATTTTCTCAAACGGTGTTTGGGTGGGCTTTCTCGTGACCCTGGTGTTTGGGGCGTGACAAAAAACTTGTAGAATCACTCAAAGGGATAAAACCCATTGGATGTAAGTGGATCTATAAGAGGAAGAGAAGAGCAGACGAAAAAGTTAAAACCTCCAAAGCTAAGCTTGTTGCAAATGCTTTTTCGCTGGTAACCATGGTTAAATCTATCCAGATTCTCTTATCCATTGCTACTCATTTCAATTACGAAATTTGGAAAATGGATGTCAAGACAGCTTTTCTTAACGAAAATCATGACGAGTGTATCTATATGGTACAACTAGATGGTTTCATAGCAAAGGGTTAGGAGCACATGTTGTGCAAGCATAAGAGATACATTTATGGACTTAAGTAGGCATTAAGGTCTTATAATACTCGGTTTGATCAAGCCACAAAATCTTATAATTTTGATCAAAGTCCATATGAGTCCTGTGTGTACAAGAAGCGTGGTGATCTTTCTAGTACTTTATGTAGGCGATATCTTGCTCATCGGAAACGATGTGGGGGCATTATCTACAATAAAAGTATGGTTATTTGGATAGTTCGATATGAAGGACTTGGGAGAAGCAAGTCACATCCTAGAAATCATCAAGCTTGTGCGAGATTAGAAACAAAGAATGTTAGGCTTATCTCAAGAAAAGTATATCGATGATATCCTTGCTAGTTTAGCATATAGGATTTCAAGAAAGGGTTTTTCTCTTTAAGGCATAGAATCACTCTATCCAAGGATCAGTATCCTAAGATACCTTATGAGATAGAGAAGATGAAGGCGGTTCCTTATACTTCGGCAGTAGGAAACCTAATGTATGCTATGCTTTGCACTAGATTCGACATCTGCTTTACCGTTGGCATGGTTAGTAGATATTAGTCTAACTCAGGGCAGGAGCATTGGATTGCAATAAAGAATATAATCAAATACCTGAAAAGAACTAAGGAATATATGTTGGTTTACCAGGCAGACAATCTAGTACCTTTAGGGCACACAGACTCAGATTTTTAATCAAACAAATATTACCGTAAGTTTACCTCATGATATGTGTTTACCTTATGAGGTGGAGCTATAAGTTGGAGGAGTATCAAGCAGTCCTGCATTGCTGATTCCACCATAGAGGCTGAGTACGTGACAACTTCTGAAGAAGCCAAGGAGGCTATTTGACTCAGAAACTTCCTGTTGGATCTAGACATGGTCCCTTCAGTTCAGTCAGCTATTACACTTTATTGTGATAATAGCATAACGGTTGCAAACTTTAAGGAACTAAGAGTCCATAAGAAAGGAAAACACATTAAGCGTAAGTATCACCTGATACGAGAAATAACATAGATGGGTGATGTTGCTGTGATCAAGATTGTATCAGGAGGCAACCTTATAGATCTTTTTACAAAGAGCCTACCGAATAAAACTTTCGATAGTCATGTAGAGGGCATAGGAGTCAGATGTATGGCAGCATAGTTTTGAGTATAAGTGGGAGATTGTTAGGGTTGTATACTGAAAATTATATTTTTAGTATTTTATTTTATTTTAATAAAATTATTTTTTCAGTTTATAAGAATATTAATGAGCAATGTATGCCATATCATTTCTTTAAATGTTATGTATGGATGTTATTTATTCTGTACAATATTTAATCTGGTGTGTAGTGTACGATTTGCACACAGAATACCAGATTTTAGATTCTTGTAGAATATAAGTATTTGTTCATAGTTTAGCTGAAAATGAACATACCGTCAGTACGACTATAACATAGAGTTTTAGTAGGCATATCTTAGTTATGGGGATTAGATAATAGCGTCGTCTATTGTTTCGGCTCTCTGTGTTAGTATACTTTGTGTGTATTAAATAGGACACATTATGGTAATTAATTTTATACTGACTATATAAATTAATTCACACCCTAAGATTATTATGAAGAGTGCTTATGCTCTTAATCCTGAAATAACTAATTTAATACTCGTTGTTTTGATTTATTAGAGGGTGCAATCTTACATGGGTCTATATTCCTAGTGAGTTGAAAAGCGATATTATTTATATGGTGAATATTAATTATTGACGGAATTCACATCTCGAATAATCGAGATTGACGAAACCCCCTTAAGGAAACTTATAAGTTTTGACCGAGCCAATTCTTGTAGGTGGATTTGATTATTCGGCTGTCAAATAAGTTAAACAGAAGGACTTAAGGAATTTAAAGATGCCGATTAAATTAAATTGTCAATAATTAAATTTAATTGGCGGATATCGAGAATCCTAACGTGGGGAGATGAGTTAAGCATTTAATAACAGGAGCTTGATGCAAGATGGTCTTGAAATTATGGCATAGAGTGCAATTACAATTCTTTAGTGATGTGAACTGTAATTTAGTATTTTATAAAAATTATAGAAACTGTTGTAAGGTTTTCATAATTACAGATACCGC
Source organism: Heliamphora exappendiculata (assembly GCA_034768845.1). Taxonomy (NCBI): domain Eukaryota; kingdom Viridiplantae; phylum Streptophyta; class Magnoliopsida; order Ericales; family Sarraceniaceae; genus Heliamphora; species Heliamphora exappendiculata. Next base: position 8,723 of record JAOTRH010181570.1, on the reverse strand, counting down.
TGAATGGTTTGCTTAATTGCGAAAACTCTTAGATACATATCTTAATTACACTAGAAGTCTTTACCATAATTACTCCACAGGTCTCTACTGTAGTCCTATAAATATGTGGGTAGGCTGAACGAAATTAATAACTTGTTTTCAAGACTACTGCTGATCAAGCTCTGTTCGTACGTGTTCTCGAAGGATCGTAGTCCACACTACATTCGAGAATCGCATAAGGATCGTAGTTGGAGAATCGACCAAAAAGGTATTTTTCTAAATTAACTGTGGTGGCATGAGTATTATTTTGATCATTCGACATTAAAAAGTTTTATTTGGAGCCTATTTCGGTGATTACCCATCCAGTTATTTTTAATCGAAAATCGTTTAGAAAAATAATGATCTTGACAGTTTTGCCTATAACATAGACCTCTTAGAAGAGTATCAGATTATCAGCCACAAATCTTCATCGTACAAACCATAAACCAATAGAGTTGTGGAAGCCGTAAATAAGAATGTGAAGAAGATCCTACAAAAAATGATAGAAGGAAGCAAGGATTGGCCGAAAAAGTTACCATTTGCGCTCTAAAGATACCGGACATCGATTAGAACTTCCGCTGGAGCAACACCCTATGCCTTGGTCTACGGAATAGAAGCAGTTCTGCCTATAGAATTAGAGGTCCCGTCTCTAAGAGTAATGGCTGAAAGCAAATCCCCGAGTCAGAATGGCAGAGGGACAGGTTTAAAGAGTTGCTCATTTTTTACGAAAGGAGGCCTAGAGCCCTATTCCACGTTTAAGAATATTAGAGAATGATAGCTTGAGCATTTAACAAGAAAGTTAAGTCTCAGAACTTGAAGGATGATGACTTAGTCCTCAAAGAGATCAGAGTGCCCATCTTTGATCCAAGGGCCAAGTTCAAGTCTAATTGGGCCGGACCCTATCTCATCAAGACCCTGATGTCGGGAGGTGCTTCCATCCTTATGAATTTGGACGAAAATATTTTCTCTACACCCAATAACTCATACCAGCTTAAAAGATTCTACTCCTGAGGAAAAAGCCTGTAAAAGGAAAGCATCAATACTTGACCGTTACCTAAGCCTCGAACTACGTTATGACCTGATTCCCTTCTTCGGGATACGTAGGCAGCTTCTGTCAAAAGTTCGGTTCGAACCTTCGTTCAGAATTCCCTCTTTATAACCATGTTTCAAGTAGTTGATCAATGCAAAAGCTTGATTTAAGTTTCTCTAATAAAAAGATTATGTTGTAAAAATAGATTTTTTTTATAAGAAAAAAAGAAGAAGGAAAAGCCATTGTAAATCAAAAAGTGGAGAAACTTTCATTAGTGAGTTTACCGATATAGTTTTCAAAAGATATAAAAGAGGCTCGTAAGTCCTCATCTTGCAAAAAAAAACTAAAAAGGAAACCAAGCAAAATATTAAGGTACAACAAAGCAAAATCAAGTCCTCCTTCTTTTTTCTTCCCCTTCTTGTCTTGCCCGGCGCCCTGCCTCCGCTTGCAACTGAGCCTTATAACTCGCAGATAACTCATGTAGACACCCCAATTTGACCCTGCCAATCTTATGTTAACCCAGGTGAATTCGATGATGAAAATAAGTGGAACGGTGCTTCTGAACAATCCTCGGGAGGTGATCCAAGATCAGTGATTTAAACCTAATTATCAAAACCTTTAAACTAGTGAAATCACCTTGAACCGCCAATTTTGATTGTGGCGACCTACATAAGAAACTTTTGAAAATCCTAGCTAATGTGGCGACCGCCACATTTGAACCATGGGGCCGCCAACTTCATTGTAACGACCGCCATAAGACACCCCTGAAAATTTATTTTTTTATGACGACCGCCCACTCCATACATGGCGATCACCAACTCTAAATGGCCTAATGTGTCCCAAAATGTGTCAGCATCTCATTGGTTGAAGAATTCAATAAATACCGTACCTCTGGTACATTTTTCAGGACAGAATTTAGAGTGATAGGTGCTTTACCAAAGTATCAAGAGAGTATGAGCTTTGACGCCGATAACCTGCCGAAGTATCAAGAGATTAACTACCAATATCAAAACTTTGCTCAACTCTAACTCACCTACACTTGGATTGGATCATTACTTGAGGATTGGACTACCGATCACCATTTTTCGACTTGAGGATTCACTTGCGATCCTGGTATTCTGTTTGGATCCCCAATCTTTCTATCTCCATTTTCTCTCTCTTGGAGTGACTGGGTTAGTTTCAACCTTTTATTCCGCATGCTTTACTAGTACCACTTGCATAGTTGATTCAATTATGCTGCTATATTCAATTAGATTATGAATTTTGATTTATTTATACTAAACATGTTTATATTAGGCTAAACTAGTTAAATTCATGTTATAAATCAAATTTTAGTTTGTTTATTTTATCCACATTGCACATTTACATCTAACACGTTAATTCATTAAAATAATGCTAACATATTTGGCAATTACAACTTACGGTATTGTTATTGTCATGATCAATGCACTTATATTCATATAGTTGTATTTATCGATATTGTACTCGTATTTTATATTGCTTAGTTAAATGACTGTTATGCCACTATGTAATAGTTATTATTTTCAGTCTTTATGTTTTGTTAGCTTAGTTCATTTTTTTCAATAGTATTCTTTTATTTTCGTTTTAAATTGATTAATATTAAAATTCAAAAAATTCTTTAATCTTAATTTAATTTTCTTTTAATGGTATCTCTTTTATTTTTCTCTTATTTTGATAAGTAACATAATAGTTACTATTTAGTTAGAGCGTAATGTTTTTTAAAATAAGATTTAATTATTTTAGTATAATTATAGGTAATATGCTAATATGCATATTTAGTATGATAATTTTAAAGTATGCTTTGTTTACTTAATTTGAAATCATGTTTAAAGTAACTTAGGTTATTTCAGTTACTGATGATATTGTTAGCAAATTCATGTTCAATTTTAGTATGATTTGAATTTGGTGACTTTTTAGCATATCTTTGTTATTTTTATTTGAATCATGCTAATTTAGATTATTTTGGTGATATTGCATGCGAGTTTGCTCTATGTATCATTTAAGTAGAAATTGTATACCATAGGACTTAGGATTTTCTTTTCTTATTTACTTTGTTTAGGTGTTCTATACACATATGCTATGTATTTTTTATCTTTGATTTTGGATGTTCTTTCTTCGCCTCCATCTTCTGTATTTGCGTGCATTTGAGAAATCTAATTAAGAACCAATGATGATTAGCAAAGGCCAACCTTATGGTTGGACGAACAGGGTGTCTAACATCTTTCCCAGTTCGTACCTTAGCGCCCGAACCCTTGTTTTCTCTGGTTAACATTTTAAAGATCAGTAGTCTATTTTTATTTTTCTTGATTTTTCTCAAAAACTAAATGGTGACTGCACTTTCAACAAAAAGAGTTTTCAAAATTTAGTTTTCAAGGTGTTAAAGTATTTTTCTAAATATTTCTTGAAATCTCTTATTTTTGAACTAAAAACCCTAAATTCCAGCGCCACAACCCGCTGTCAAAATCACTGCCAATCGATATCCTCTGTTGAGAAGACCAAACCCACTGATACTGACCCAGGAAAGGAGCCCGGTGAGGGTGACTGTACAAATGGCTCACAAAAGTCTCGGAACATATTTGGATACGCCTGAATTGGCAAGAATGCGATAAGGAAGATAGAAGGTGGCTAGCTTCAAGCTGACCAACAGGACCCCCGAATAGCCCACAGTTGCAGTAGTCATGGAAGATATCTTCAACCAAGGTTATAGCCAGAAAATGTACTCCTCGGCTAGAGAACTCAAAAAATCCCGCCAAGTAGCCTCAGTGGAGCACAGCTGAGAAACTTGACGACGAATGAAGGACTTCACACTATAACTGTCAGACATGGGCTTCTTCAGCAAATTTACTTTCTTCATCAGCCAAACCTTAGAGGAACAAAGAAAAAAGAGAGCTGAGTGGAAAAATTTGAGAGAATAAAGAAAAAGGAGAGCTGAGCAGAAAAATAAGAGAAAACACAGAAAAAGAAAATACAGGAAAAAGAGAGTTGAAAGACTACCTGCAGTAGGAGAGCACTACAGGCAAAATAAGGGGCACCTCTAGTGTTGATTGCATCAAGACCCAGTAACATCTCGACAAGAACCAACGGGACAGGATCTTGGCCCTCGTAGATCTGATGAGCCACATCTACCAAGGAAGAGCTAGCTCGCTCGTCTGAAGGTCCTAAGAGAAAGCAATCCAAAAGACAGATGCAAAGAGCATGCCTGCACTGAAGCTAAAAAGAGAAGTCTCTAAGAGACCCTCGAGGCCCAAAGCGGTTCACGATTCGAGCCACATTGAGAGATCCATCATGGGTAGTAATAAAAGCCTCACGCCTGCAGTAACCACAGAGCTACATCAACCTATCCCTGGGACTCGAGAAAGGCGTAGGGACTATGACCTCTTCTCGGCCTGAGATATCCAGAATAACCAAAAAGTCCTCTACAGTTAGACAAAACTCCTCAGCACCAAAATGGAATACATGAACCTCAGGATCCCACAGCTGGGCTACTCCTCTTAGAAGATGCTAATCAATTCTTAGGGATCGCAAAGAAAATAGTGCATCTAGATCAAGGTTGAGAAAGTTTTAACGCTCAATCGGGGAAAAGTCGCTCATCCAAGAAAACATGGAGTTACTGTAAGAGTGGGCCGTGAAGGATATAAGGAGAATACAAGATATCTAGAACAATGGGGTCTGGAACAGATGCCCCCCTTTTATAGATTCAAAAATGGATAGAACCCACAGAATCTGCTCAAAGTTTCATGCCAAAACAATTTGTTGCAGTCGTCATTTTGTAACCTAACAGCCGTTATATTTTTATCCTAAACCTCATGGCCAAGATACCCATAATCTAGGCCGTGAACTTTTCTCCATAAGCGTTCTGGCCGCCATATCCAAACCAAACGGCCGCAATATTCTTTCTCACGACCGCTGTATTTTTTTATGCAGAAATTTTTGGTAGCATATCCATATTTTGCTAGCATGCCCCAAACTGATGTTGTACACCAGTTAGCAACTCACAACAAGAAATATGACAAAATCACAACTCAAAAGTCATACATCATACATAATCAAAGTCTAAGCATTCAAAAGTAATTTTCATATCATATAAGAGTCCAAGCATCAGTGATAATTAAAAAGGTGTAAACCACAAGGCACGAAGGCCCAACTCATCAAAGGTAAAAGTAATGTGCGTATGTGTATGACGTGGCACACATGCCAAGAGAAAAAGAATCAAAGGCATGCAGGTCCCATCAGTATATCTGTGTAGAATGTTAAAGAGCAGTATGTCTGTATCACTTTGTGCCACGATAGTATATCAGTGTGGATCAGCGTGTATCTGTGCAGCATGTGTCATGGCAGTGTATCAATACAGTGAATTAGAGCAGTGCGATAGTATGATCATAACAAAGTATTAGAATGTGTCAGATAGGCACACAGGTCCAGAAAAGAATAGGCATGAAGGTCTCCAAGAACAAAAAAAAAAAGAAGAAAGAAATCCTCAGCAGCATCGTAGATCAGAAAGATCACTTCCATTGAGTCTTCTTCCCCCAGATCACATAGCCTCCCTGGGACGACTCTCTAGATGTCATCCTGGTCTCCTCTGCCTCCTCTGAGCTATCGATAGTCTGTGTAACACTAGGAGTCCGAGCCCAGGATGAAGAAGCAATAGCAGAAAAAGAAATCCGAGCAGAAGGTGCAGCTAGGGCAATAAGTGCTGTGCGACCATATAGAGAAGGAATGCACGCGCCACCCACTCGAAGTCGTAGACCTCAGAGCAGGCAAAATGGTGGAAGGTCGTCTTCCACCACGTATATCGTATGCTCCTCTTGTCGATGGAAGGGGACACGTGGCTAAGAAGGTGCAGATGAACCTTGAGGCTCCGGTAGATATCTGGATCGAATGGGATTAGGTCGCCGCCCACTCAAATCTCGGAGATGAAAGAAAAGTCAAGAGGAGTAAGGGTCACCTCAAACGTGGAAAGGTGGAAGGTGTTAGTGGTGTCCCACCACCTCTCTGTCAAAGCTATAAGGGTAACCCGGTCATTGTTGGCCCCCTCTAGCGTGGTGACGAAGCTGCTAAAGCCAACCCGATCAACGATCTCTCAGCTATGGGGTGGGAGTGTTGCGTACCACTCTAATACGTCGGAGGATCCGCCAAAACCTCGAATGCGAAGTCGCCCCTAAAACGAAACAAAACAAACAAATTAGTGAACAAAAATAATAATAATAGAATCGACAAAATAATGAAAACAAAACAAACAGAAAAAAATGACAGGATTAAAATCAAAGTACGTGACAAGATGACTGAAACAAACTAACAATAATCAGAACAACAGCAAAACAAGACTAAAGAAAAGGGCCCAAAATTTCACTCATTAGTTCGAAAACCTACTAACAACGACTCAACTTGATCAAATCCAATTTGCTAAGATCCAAGTTCAAATTTACCCAAAACCCGGCTTTGCTCATACTTTCATTTCAAAATTCAATCTAAAACCCATCTAACATAGTTTAAATTCAACTCCGATCAAAATTCAAAAGAAAGTTTGAAATTTTAATTTTTCTTTTAACATAGCCCTCAATTTACCTCAAATTGAATCTCGAAAAACTCAAAACGATAGATTTAACCAAAATTTCGTTTCAACAACAAATACAAAAAAAAAAACCAGTTTCAAACTTGACCTAACCTAGCCTCAACCCCATTTGGCCCCGTTTTCAAAAGTCAACCTATTCAAAACTTTAATCCAGAATAACATCCTAACTCGCTAATTCTGTTTCTCCGTCCAAACCAGCTCCTTCTAAACCCATATTCTAACAATTTTAATGTGTTCCCAATTTAGTTTAGCCCAACATCTACCCAGATTCACCCCCAAATTCAAAATCAAGCCTAACTCAAATTCATCCAATTTAAGCTTGTTTGATCGTAGGTTCATCCAAAAAAAATACATCAAGACTCAAAAACTTTGTTTTAAACCGAGACTTACCTGAAACACAACTTATCTCAAGAATAGAATTCATATCCAAAACTCATTTTATTCAAAAACTCGGAGTTGTTTTCAAATCAAGACCCACTCAATTCGTGTTCAATCCAAATCCGAACATGGTGTCCATTTTTAAATCCAAATCCAAACAAGCCCCGGTTCTAGGACGTGATCCCACTTCAAACCAAGTCCAGCTCAAGCCCGATAACCAAATCCACCTTCAAAAATCCTTATCCAAAATTCCAAATTTGTTCAACCCAAAATCCGTTTTCATCCAAATTCAAAAGTTCATTTTATTTTAACCAAAATTACAAGTTTGTTCAATCTAATGTCCGTTCTCATCGAAGTTTAAAAGTTTCGTCCAAGAGCAAAGGTCTATCCAATCCAAGCCAAGGTCTAACCTAGTTAAGTCCAATGTTTCAAACCTAGTCTCAACTCCAATCCAATTTCATTCCCGAACACCAAACCAATTCAACTCAAACATTCAATACGATTCAATATTCAATTCAAGTTCAAAGCTCGATCCCATTCAATCAAATACCAAAGTAACCAAAAGTTAAAACATCCAAACAAATAGAAAAGCAAGCAACGAATTCAAGTTTTCAACATACCTCGAGGTTTTGGGCCGAGAGATGATCCTCGTGACACCGAAGAAGGATCTCACGCTCCTCTATGACATCCAAAAGAATGAACCTCTTCATAGTTGATTTTTACAACCGGTGAATAAGAGGGATGTAAGTCCCAGCGTCGAAATGCTCCGGCATACCCGACGCACCCCCTCCCTCGAGTAGGAGATCCTCATCCCTGTTGCCACCTCCAACACCACCGGCTCTAGCCGCACCTCCAGCATTGCCTCCACCCCCATTGCCTCCTTCTCTAGCAGTACCACCTCCACTATCGCTGGAACCACCCTCATCGCTGACTAAGCCAAAACTGCCACCCACCAATGCAGAGAAAATGAAAGAGAGGAAGGAGAGAATAAACATCTTCGGAGAGACCAAGAGAGAGTGAGAGCTTGAGAGAGAGATCGAGAGAGAATAAGAGAGAGCTGAGAGATAGAGAGTGAGAGCTCGAGAGAGATAGAGAGTGAGAACTTGAGAGAGAGAACCAGAGAGAGCCAAGAGAAAGAGTAAGAGCTCAAAAGAGATAGAGAGAGAGTCGGGAGAGAGAGTGAGAGCTCAAGAGAGCTCGAGAGAGATAGAGAGAGCCAAGGGAGAGAGCAAGAAAGAGATGAGAGGAAAAGAGAGTGCCAAAGCTTCGCACGAATATTTTTTTCAAACGGTCTTAGAACTTATGTTCTACTATCGACCTTATGACCGCGAGGTCCGTCTCTTTTAAAACTGACGACTGTCACAACTTGACACATGCCGTAACCTTGTTTTGTAATGCTCGTACCTTTGATCCAAATGTTTTTCAAGGCCGTGAACTTTATGTTCAGGTCACCATCTCCTTAGGGCAAAATAGTACAGGCCGTGACATATAAAAGTGACAACCACTATTTTGTTTTGAGCTTTCCCCTTTGTTTGGACCTTCTTAAAACAACCCCCATGTAGGTTTTGAACAATTGAAAGCTCTATTAGCACTTTTTCATGATCTAGATACCTCTTTGACCCATCGGTCCTCCTCATGACCTTAAACTGACTTGTCGGTCCTCAACATGACCTAAAACTATCTATAGCCTCTTCGATCCTCTTC
>JAOTRH010181559.1:0-11984 GCA_034768845.1 Heliamphora exappendiculata | reverse complement strand
ACTATTGAGATATTTTTATTACGTTGTTATTCTTAATTAATAACTAAATTAAAAAAATATTTTTGCTCTACTTCTTTATAAACACATTCTAAAATTTGTATTCCAATGTACATTCTTACCTAATTTTAGATACCAAACACAAATTTTGAAATGTATTTATACAAAAAGGTGGTGAAAATATAAATTCTCTTAAATACAATTTTTATTATTTAAAATTTATTTTATAATTAAATCATATTTAAAATGACTTCGAATACAAGTAATTGCTAAGTATATACATGAGTGGGAGAGAGTTGAGGACAAAATGTTTCATGTAGCTTAACTTATAAATTTATACATTTTAACTAAAAAAAGAATCCTGTTTCGATTAAATTTCATTATTTTTGTTTATTTTTATATTTTTTGAACTTTTCTTTATCATTTGGCTAAAATTCTTTACTTTTTCAAATTGTCTTGATGTGATGAATAGAAAAAGTGAAAAATCTTAATCAAAAGATAATAAAAGTTCATTAAAGGTAAAAATAAGTAATATAAAATTTAGTTTATTGACTTATTTTAATTTATTTTTGTCATTTCTAATTTTTTAAAATATTTTTATATAAAAATTATTTTTTCTGCTTGTCTCAATGAGAATAATCAAAAATTTTAATAATTTTAAAAAATAAAAAAAAATTCACTGAAGACAAAAAATAGGTCAAATAAAATAAGTAAATACACAATTATCCCAAACGAGGCCAATATAATTATGAGTTGAGGTAGAAATTATCAATATTTATTATAATTATAAATTTATAACTTCGAATAAAAAATTTTTTATTTGTCAAATATATTATCTATCTTAAGTTTTTAACTTATTATTAAAAATTATAAACTGCAAATTAAAAAATAATTTCTACAAACCCTCTATCAATATTTCCTTTTTTTTTTTTTAATCGTGATTCTGCTATGAATCACTGTGTAATCCCAGTGATAAATTCATCAAACAGAATTGGCAACAGTACTGTAGAAAAAGTGAAAAAAACACTGGGAAACTTTAAAAAGTTGTTTTTTTTTTTAATTTAAAAAATAGCTTTTAACTTATATGGTTTTTGTTTTTTTCTTAAAAGATTATTTTAACCACGGTTTACTGGACCGTGAATAATATAATAATAAAAATAAAATAAATTTAATATTAATGCATTTTTGAAAGTGAAGCTTAACACTTTTTTAAATATCAATACATTTTATATAAAATTTTTATATAATTTTTATTTATTATTTACCCTTCAATGAATGATGGTTAGCATAATTTTTTTTAAAAACCAATTAGTTTTTTAATTTATTTTTTAAGAAAAAAAAGTATGTTCAGTGTACACATCTTAAACACTTCAAATTATTTTTGAAGACTATAATAGCCTCAATTAAAAATATTAATTCTTTTTTTAATTTTTTTTAAAAAAAAGTGATGCTAATATATCAAACAGTCTAACATAAAATTATAAGTTTATTTGATAAAATTGATAAATGTTTGAATAGCATTTGAAAGCATTGACTGACTTGTAAAATTATTTTAAAATTATTTTAAAATTTCACGTGTCATTGAAGAATAGTACCGTCGAAAAAGTGAAAAACACCTTTGTTGTATGTCTCTCCATATGTGCAAATATAAAATACACACCGTTTTATTAAATAAAGTTGCAAAAATATATTTGTTTATGCTTGATTTACTTTTCTTAAATGCATATATATAAAATCTATAAAATATAAATGTAATTTGCAATTTTATTTAATAAATATGCAAAGTCACAGTTTCAAAAATTAGTTTCCTAATTTGATATATAGCTTTACTAAAAATAGTAGTATCATATTTTGATATTTCACGTCGAAAAAATAAAAGGAATTTTTGAGATATAAAAAAAAATTTTTAAACTCTTACCTTCAACGAGATTTTTTTTCATGTAGTAAAGACCTTAACAGAATTTCGCAATTAAGTATGCTTATACTGCAGTAACGTAAAAATATGCGACCTTTTGAGAAGAACAAAATTGTGAGCGTTTTTGTCTAAAACGAACAATATTATTACCATGCGAAGAGTCGAAGTATTACAAGTAGCTTACAGATTGTAACATGTAGCAGAAGTTGTGAGTGTTTAATAAAAAATGTAACTTGTAACTGAAATAAAAGAAATAATAATTATAAGTTGTAGTAAAAATTATGAGTATTTGAAAAAAAATTATAATTTATAATTAAAATTAATAATAAAGAACTAAAAACTACCAAAAGTAAAATACCCCTAAATGAAGTTGCACATTTAAAATGGAAACACCTGCAGAATTTTGTAGTTTTAAGACAGTATTTTGCATTGCTAAAACTAATAACTTATAGACTATAATTTATAGTAAAAGTTTTAAGTGTTTGGCAAAAAATGTAGCTTGTAGTTAAAATAGATAAAAAAAATTAATTATAATTTGTAGTTGAAATTATAGGTATTTAAAATAGATTATTACTTTTACCTAAAATTAATAGTAAAAAACTAAAATTAGTAGCAAATTTTTTTGACAAACACGCCCTAAATTTTATTCTATTTGTAAGCGATTTAAGAGTTAAAAATTTATTTGGCATAAAGTCACTTTAAACCAAAAAATGATAAACTAATAAGTTAAAAATCTTTAAATCAAAAAAATTATTATAGATATATTCTTTTTACATAATTTTATATTCAACAAAGATATTATTTGATAAATCTTGATTGGTAAACTTAAAAAAATAACTTTTATGAAAAATAGACTTATATAACAAAATTTATGATATTTTTAAAAGTATATAAAAGTATTTTTTAGTTAAAATGCAAAAGGTCTAAAATCTGATAAGTAAAAGGGGAAAAAACTTTAGGTTGCCAAATGAAGTGAACATGACTTTTTAAATTTTTAAAGCCAAAAAAAAAAAAATTTAAGTCATGAACCAAACGAAGCCTTAGTGTATCTTACGTCAATGAATGAAACTATTATAAGAAACTTAGGAGCTGTTTTTGGGGCTGCTTGGGCTAATTTGGTATTTTTCACTTATCTATATGATTTTTTTGAGTTTTTTTTTTAATCTTTTGACAAATAATTTTAATTGAAAAAGTAAAAAGATTAATAAAAATACAAAAATATGGCTACAAATAAAAATAAGTTATATAAAATTTAACTTATTAATTTATTTTTATTTTTTAAAAAACTTTCTCGACAATCATAATTTCAAAAAAATTGAAAAAAAAAACCAAAGAATAACTACATCAGCAATCACTGTACCAGAACTATTTCTTGCAATTATATCCAAACCTGATGAACTCATGAGTTGTCACATTCAAATATGCATCCACATTCAAAATTCTTGGCCCATGTTTCTTGCATTCTATAAGGTTCGTATTTTTATTAGATTTAGCTTTAATATGATTAAGTTATAGTAAAATTTGAAATTTACTAAAAAAAATTATGCATAAGATTTATAATACTATTAGTTTATGAACATTTAGGATTTCTTGATATGCCTATAAATGATATAAATGAGATACTGGTGAAGTTTTAAGATTAAAAAATTATGAAAATAATTTGATAGGCTAACTGGTAGAAGAAAAAAAAAGGTGTTGTACTATTTCACATTTGATGTAGTGAAATATTTGAACATAAGTTGGTATGGGCTGAACAATTTAAATTCTCGATGTTGATTATTTTCTCTATTCTTATGCGTAATTTGTTGCTTCAAAAATTGGTAATAAAATCATTAAATTCCCAACAAATTTCACTACCCCTGTATTGGGAGGACACCATTTATGAAGATGAATTTGGGTGGTCCATGCAATTTTTTGGGCCAGAATCTTCTTCTTTGAAGCCCAATGGGCCAGTACAACCATTGGGCTTCAAACTGGGTTTAGAGCTGGGCCCACGGCTGGATGCCACAGAAGTCAATAGTTGAGTCACCATTTCGCTTCATAAAAGTCGAGTTTTTTTTTTAAAAAAAAATTGGATTTCTTTTCATTTTAGCCATTTTTACTTTTTTTTTTCTTTCAGACAAATGGAAAATCGGGCTTTTAATTATTATTTTGGATTTCATTTGATTTTAGTCCTTTTCATTTTTTTTTCTTGGAGAGGAATGAAAGAATAATTAAAACAAAAAATCTGCATGATCTTCACAGGAGAACAACCAACAACTGAAGGTATGCATTTACTTTTTTTTTTTACAAGTAATTAAACGTCAAATATATAATTTTAAAAATAATTATTCATTTTCTTCTCATTTCCAATCCATTTAATATAAAAATAAATGCACCTTATTTTACCTTTTCTTTTCTTTTTTTTTTTTTTAAAAAAAATCTTTTTTCTTAATTCTTAACTTCTTGCAATAAAATATCATTTAAAATTTAACTTTATCATATTTTTAGCTGCCAAATTAATAGTTAGACTTGCACAATTGATTTTATCATAATTAATTTATTTAGTATTTCACTAAAAGAAATATTCAATCAATTTTCAATATAAATGTTTCTCTTTTTTTCATAGACAACTAAACTTGTATATGCAGCAATACTTTATAAATAATTCATATATATAGAAAACAACTATCCATTGCTTTAGGGTCTAATATATTTTTTTCAAAGCCTTGATTGGAAATTTTAATTTTTTAGCTAAAAATTTTAAAAAGTTAAAGTTGTTTATTTGGTAAAAAATTAAAAAATTAAAAAATTAAAAAATTAAAAGTTAAATTAAAACACAAACCTCAAAAACATTGTTTTCAAACTCTTACCATTTTTAAAATACAATATTCATATTCATAACTTATTTACCACTATTATCAACTACATATAATCGTTAATATAAAATATATAAAAAAGTAAAATTATTTACTTTAAACAAAAAGTAAAAAAATTAGTTTTTTACCCAAACAACTAATCTAAAAAATGCTAACTTAAAAACTATGTTATCAAATAATCTATTTTGAAATCAATTTTACTTTTGCAAAAAATGCAAAAAATTAAAAAAATAAAAAAATAAAATTTTAAATTAATTACCAATTGGGACTTAAGTTTAAAAGTAGATGCGTATAATAAATGTTTTGATAATTTTTTTAAAATTGTATAAAAAGTATTTTAGTTAAAAAGATAGGAAGGCTCACATTATCCCACAAATCTATTTCGTTTTTTGGTGACTTTTAAGTCAAAAATTAGTAAACCAACTTTAATTCGGCAAACCAAACGAATCCTAACCAACTATGTAATATAATATACGACAAACAATAAATTGATATGTTAGACGGCCCACTGGTCCGCGTGCAAACAAAGAAGAAACCAACATGATTGATGCGACAAAGATATTAATCTACTTGTTTATATATAATAAATATATATATATATATATTATGTATTCATGAATTATATTGGAGTTATACGGTTGGTGATCTTTGGCATTGTTACAAAATTATAATTTATATTTTTTGTTATTAATTAAAAAAAAATTTAGTATAACGATAAAATTGCCGAGTAATCTTGAATGTTACAAATTTTTAGGTGTAAAAACAACTTTTTACAAATATAAGATACATTTACGTATTATTAATCTTTTGTGATTTGTTTTTTTTTTGGATCGTACGTACGTTGGAGTTTTGTGTACCGAACTATATTTTTTATTTTTTTATTAATTTTAATAATAACTTATAATTTTTTAAACACTCCAAACTTTGACACAATTTCTAATTTTTTTTTTTTATAAATAAATAATTTTAATTATAAGTTAACATTTTTTCAAATACTATAATTTTTTTTTATAAATTATAATAATTATTTATTTAATTATAATCTATAATTTAAAAAAAATTCAAACCCCAAACGTCACACATCGTCGAGCATTGACTATATATCATTTTCCCACTTGAAAAACAACCCTCACCTACTCTCCAAATGGTGACAATTTTGTCTCCAAACTCCTCACCTACTCTCTCTCTCTCTCTCTCTCTCTCTCTCTCTCTCTCGCCCCGTTAGAATGTAAGAAATTTAATTTTTTGAAAAACAAAAAATAAATAATCTAGAATAATTTGTCAATATGAGCTTTTTTTTTATTTTTTTTGTTGAATTATTTTATGTGTGCTTATTTTTTATTTTTAAATTATAATATTTAAAATATTGAGATTAATTTTTTTAGAATAGAAACAACTTCTTAATTGATAGTATTATGATCATTTTACTTAAAAAAAAATAATATTTAAAATATATAATTTTTTTTAAAAAAATATATAAAATAAAAATAGTGAGTTTTTTAAAAATAACAACACACCAATGTAAAACTAAGCTCTCATGTGACAATTTGTTTAAAAACGATTTAAAGTCAATTTTTTTATTTTTTAGTTTAAAATGTAAAAAGTTAAAAAATCTCATTTTTAACTCAAAAACTTTAAGTTTTTTTTTCTTTTTACATAATTTTTTTAATATTTTTTTAAAAATATCATAATTTTTAGTATATAAATTTATTTTTTATAAAAATTATTTTTTAAGAACGTACTTGTTAAAATTTATCAAACAAAATTTATATTAAATATAAAATTATTTAAAAATAAATTTTTAAAAATTATAGCAATTTTAACAAAAAAAATTTATCTTTTAATTTAAAGTTACTTTAAATTTTTGACTTAAAATTATTTTATACTTCTTTCAAATAAATTTTTAACTTTTTAAATTTAAAATAATTAAAAAATTATAATTTAAAACTAAGTTGATAAACGAGACCTAAATTTATTTATTTTTTTAAAATAAGTTAATTCTTTTTTATAACTAAAATGAGCTGACTTTTCCAGCAGAATCTGACCAACCCCCAAGGAGTAGTTTTATGTTGACAGGACAATTATTCCCTTTGATGGTACACTTTTACGAAAATAATAATAATAATATAACAAGTGCATCTGTCAAATATAAATTTTAATATTTTTTCCTACCGAATTTTACATAATTCATATAAAAAAGGCGTATTTAAATTTGTAATTAAATTTGTGCACATAAAAAAAATAATAGGGACATTATTATGACCATTTTGGTGAATTTTATAAAATTTGTGCATTTAGCAAAAATTTGTGTTAGTGTATTTTACAAAATTTTAGTTAAAAAAATTCCTAGCATGTTTAATAAATGTTGGTAAAAACTGAGGGTATGGTAATTATCTTAAAGATTAATATTTTTTAGGTAAAATATTAGTTTTCCTATGTTTGGTATCTTTAAATTTTATTTTATTTTATAAAATTAATTTTTAAGTTGTAATATTTGACATATCTAAAAAAGTTCTTAATTTTTTTGCACTTTATTTTAAAAAAATATAAGCGTGTACATATCTTAGATACTTTATTTTTTATGTGAATAAAATAACTATAATGGTTGATCGAACAAAAAAATAATTTTAAAAAAACACTATTTATTCAAAAGAAATAATTTATTTATTTATATAATTAATTATAATGATTATATATAGTTTACTTTAATAACAAATAAGTTATCAAATAAGATATTATATTTTTTTGAATAGGTAAGAGTTCGATATATGGTGCTTCTATAATTATTATAATCAATTATATGGAATGATAATACTGTTCAATTTGACTAAAAAAATAACAAAATTAAGGAATTATTTGGCTAAGCTTCTAGGGTCAGCTGTTAACGTTTTGCTACTAATTTTATTAATAAATTATAATATTTTTTAAATATTCATAATTTTGTCTATAAATTATAATTTTATTTTTATTTCAGTTACAAATTAACATGTTTATCAATTACTCATAACTTTAGTTATAAATTATAATTTATGAACTATTAGTTTCATCAATATTAAATAACTACGGAGTGCGGATACTAATTCATTTTTGAAGGGGTGAATACTAATTCATTTTTGAAGGGGTGAGAGTTTGATTGGGTGCCATAAGAATTGCTATTTTAATTTTATTTTTTCATTTTTGGTCTTTTTAAATCTTAGTGATGCACCCTTAATTCCAAAGGTATTCTATTCGACTTATGGAAAAATTTATAAAAAAGGAAAAGATGAAAAAATTAATAATAGTAAAGTGAATACCTTTTAAAAAAAAATTTTATACTCATCAATAAATATCTTCACTAATTCACATAATTAAAACACTTTAAAGATTTACAATGAAGCGCAATGCCCATATGGTGTTGATTTGAGAAGTTAATGCCTTGCAAATGTGGGTTATTTTTGTAATTGTGGGTATAATTATAGTTGTTGTAGTATTAATTATCCCTTTTCTACATTTCTCTTTTTCATTATCAAAAGGGCAAAAAAGTAATAAGCCTACTGGAAGGGGTCATAATTGGGAACAATTATTTAATGCTATTAATGGTCTAACTTAATAATGTACTTAGGGCTCTTAAATTTTTATTAATATTTTGCTCAACGTGTAATTAAAATAAAAGAATTGCAGAATTGCAGAATTGCTTTGAAAGTATATATATTACTTTCTTATTACTCTATTACTCTGGGTTTCAGATGACAGGGCCAATAAATTCATCAGTTGTTGCTCTATTGACTCTTCAGTTTTTGTGAGGGGCATATTTACTTAGGCTTTGTTTGGCTTATCATGACTTCTATTTTTTTTTGTTATAAAGAAATTTAAATAAAAAAGAGTTTATTTTGTTTTGTTGGAAATGCTTAAAAGCTAATTTTAAATAAAATTTTAAAAAGTAACATCGGGCAAAAGAGAAGCTTTTCGTATGGGAGTGAATTATTTCATCGTTTGTTTAAATTATTATACTTTCGACCTGTTCTCGTTGAGATAAACTAAGAAAATAAATTTGTTTAACTTTTATATGAAAAATTTACAATGACAAAATAAGTGAAAACAAAACAATAAGTCAGATTTTACGTTACTTATTTTCGTTTTTAGTAAATTATTTTTAAAAGAAAGTAAAATTTTAATAAAAAGATAAAAAAAAAGTCAACAAAAATCACACAAATTAGCCTAAAACTAAGCTTTCTTATTAAAACTCACAAAATTTCCCTACATTAATAGATATTGGGAAGGTTAATTTTAATTTTTGTTCCACTATTAAATCTATTATAACTTAATATTATTTTGACAAATAAAAATAATTGCTTTCATGGCACTTTTTGAGAAATATTAACTAGTGGTAGAAAAAGAAGTGGATGGTAGCTAGAGAGTAATTGTTGGCAGTTGGGAAGAATATTTTGAAAAATGATTTTTAAATAATAACAGTTAATTGATAAATAATTATAATACCTATGAATATTTTTGCCCCACCCTTGATATTAGATATAATACATTATTATAGCACAGTTACATAAAAGTTATTTTAGGTGTGGAATTTACACATCTCATGTGGATAATTAGATAGCTCTCTAAAAAGTTAATTTTCTTTTTGTATTTAAATTGGTTGTTAAGCTGTAATAATTGACGCCATTAAAAAGTTTATTAATTTTTTACTTAAAAACAAACCCTATTAACATATTAAATAAAATATATAAAACCCAACTCAACTTTTAAATAGTAAAAAAGTCAATATATTATCCCAAACAATACAGTTTAAGAAGGAAAGAGTAGAAAAATTAAAAATTTAGCAAAACCAAACAAATAAATAAACTACACCAAACAATTTAAAAAGCAAAGCTTTTAAATATTTCAAATAACTTAAATTTTTTAAAAAATATTAAGTGTTTAGACTGCGTTTGGTAATTGAAGGAGCCAAATCGAGTCAGTGTTGGCAGGCCCGTCTTGATAATCCAAGCCCAAAAGCAAGCAAACGATACCCAGATAACAAGACCGTAATTAGTGTCGAGTTGAGACATATAATTCAAACAACGTTGACTAAGGAAGCGTGCCCAATTTGTCAAGTACTAATGATAATATGGCCAAGTAACGAATATTTATGAAGAATGCATGGCTTGAGCTAAGAGCATTAATAAGTGTAGGTGTTTATACTGTCCTACATTAATGACGACTGAGGTTTACTCTAAATATTCTAATAAACCATTGTCTCAGAAAAAAAGAGCTCAAACAAGACCCAAATAAAAAAGAAATCTTCTCGCCAAGTAGAGCCCGAAGAATGTGATACTTTTTTGCCATAAAAAGCACTGAGGTGCACAATACATATGGAACCAAACAATCAGAACTAACACACACGATTTTTTACTTATAAAAACTCTAAAAAAATACATAAAGAATTCTTCGCTAAGAGTTTTTCACTTTCTCACACTTATAAGACGTTAATGTAAGTATTATAGAGCTTTTTACTACAAGCTGGCCGAGTGATCTCACTATTTCGTATTTGTTCAAGAGTGGCCCGGTCATGAGAACCTTTTTTTTTTTTTTCATCTCATGTACGGAATCGCCCCATTATAATAATATTTACAATTTTATGTTTTTCATTTATAATAAACAAAAATCATATTCTTGTTTATTTAAAAAAAATAAAAATAAAAATATATTTGACACATAAATACTCGAAATGTGGTGGTTTAAGATTGTAGACGAATATAATACTCAGAGGTAGTAATTGTATGTAGTTGTTAGAGATGGTAATAAAAAATAATAGTTATAGATGATTGTGAGAAGAAATGGTCAAAGATAGTAGAGAAAGAAACATATAATAAAAATTTAGTAAGAGATGGTGTCGGAGATGGTGGTCGAAAGTGGTAGCCGTAGATGCTCGAGAATTGTGAAAAATAAAATAAAATAAAAATTTATTTACAAAATAAGTAAAAATATTTTTTTTCTATTTTCAACAATTTGATAAATTTTAAAAACTGTTTACATGCTTTTGAAAATAAAAATAATTATTAAATATATTTTTATTTACAATATTAAAAATAATAAAAAATAAAAAGTACAAAATTTACCAAACTTAGCCTTAAAACGTCAAACTTTTAAACATTTTAAAGTGACTCTTAGTACATTTTTTAAACAAAAATGAATCTGAATGTCATTTTCCTCTTTTAGTAAAAATGTGTGTGGAGATCATTTTCTTTTTACATTTTTTTCTGTTGATTGGTGGGCCACTCGGAAAGCGGCGGTCGTCTGTTATCTTACCACCTCGCCTCTTTACCGTTGAACAATACCATCATCGTCCCAAGCGCAACGGCATACGAAAAAAAAACGAGAGGAAAAAAGAAGAAAGAATCCCCAAAAATTATACTAGGGTTCTGTTTGGGCTAGTTTTTAAGATAATTTTTTTATATAAAAAGTCAGCTTTTAAGCTGCATTATTTAGTTTAAGAAAAAGCTAATTATTTTTTTATTTTTTAATTTAAAAAAAAATCAATACATATCTTAAACACCAAAATTAATACATAACTCAAACACCTTAACTTTTTAAAAACAAAAATACTATAATACATTTACCTAAAAAAAAGTCAACCCTATGCACAAAAATAAAAAAATTATGACAATATCTCAAATACAACAACTTAAAAATTAAAAATAAGAGCATTTTAGGCATTTCAATAAAAAATAAAAAAATAAAAAGTTACTACAAAAAATTATCCTAAACAATCTAACTTTTTTTGAAAGACCAAGGTCTCGATTGGCAACTTGGTTTCTTTTAGTTTTTTGGCTAAAAATGCAAAGAATTAACCTTATTCGTTTGGCAAAAAAGCAAAAAAGTCAAATCAAAACACAAATTCTCAAAATATTCAAATTAAATTTCTACCACTTTTAAAATATAATAATACCACTTATTCACAACTTATTTACTACTATTATCAATTACATATAATTGTTAATAGGGTAAATTACACAGACCTCCCCTGAAATTTAGCAAATCATCAACTACTTCCCTTGTGATTTCAAAAATATCATTAACTCCCCCTAAAATTTTAATTTTAACATCAATTAAATTTCACCGTTAAAATATTTAACGAAAATCACAATTCCTACCCTCAAATCGCCCTCAAAACCACCTTACTCCAAAACCCCAAAATCACCCCCACCCCCCAAAAATCACTCCCAGATTCCAAAACCACC
>JAOTRH010181537.1:0-11984 GCA_034768845.1 Heliamphora exappendiculata | reverse complement strand
ATTAATTTTGTCGTTATTTAAAATATTTAATAACTGCCCAAGTTAAGAGTAATTTATATATAAAAAAAAACTCATTAAATATTGAATTAAAATAATATCTAGATAGATGTACATTCATAATAACAAAACATATCCTGCCTATTTTTCATATCTTGTGCATACTTAAAAGGTATCTAAAATTAAAAAATATTTAAAAATTAGATATTTTTCAACCCTACCCAATACAATCCCTGTGTATTGGGCGTGTATCAATATCTAAGATACTTGAATGGGGCCACTTTTTTGAAGTATTCATGCATGATTAATAGACAACTGTAGTCAAATCCAAGAATGCCATTTGATTTCATTTCATTTCTTTGTATATTCTTTTAAAGTTCTTAGGCCTGTACGGTGACCAATATTGCAGATAGAAATCAAGCTGTGGAGTTTTATGATTTTCTTCAAGTAAATACTGACTCTAATAGAAGCGAAGTGACTGAGAATGCCATGAGGAAAGATGATGATGAGGTGGAACAGGAACCAACCAAGCAGCAGAGCAAGGCTGGAATCCTATTCATAGATTTCTTATCAGTTGGCACCTCTTCTTGACAGTACTGGTTTTGATGGTATAGAACAAAACATTGTGAAAGATTCACTTAAAGATACTTTTGTACAACTGACTAAAAAGCTACAATGTTGTTACTGTTTTGACTCAGGAATCAATATATGCATAGGGAGACCATTTGTATGTATGTATACCTGAGGAAGAAGAAGAGCACCGCAAAGAGTTGTTATCAGGGTTTTAAATAGAAGTATTAAGCTGTATATTGTCTGTGATACTGACATTGAATAGTACCAACTGATATATGGATAAATATTGAAATCATATGTCAAAAAAATGTAATGTATACAGCTGATACGAAACGTATCAACATATATTTGTAACCATAGTTCTTATTGTGAAAGCATGATAAGCAACTTCTAGAAATTGTTTATATTATCCCATTTCTATACATAAGAAAAGCCTAGGGGTGGTGTGGACCTAAGTTTCAAAAACAATATATCATTCATATTATAGTTTAGTTGTAAGTATTCGTAAAATTATATGTTCGTTCCTAATATTGTAGTTTTTACACATTTACGTACCCTACTTTAATTAAAATACTTTTGTGCATGTCCTGTCTCTACTGGAAGAGACAATGCTATTTAACAAGCTTGAATTTTAGGAATATATTATGATGAGCATTTACCCTCTTTGTTGATTCTACAGAAATCTTTCTCACTTAAAAGTTGAAGGTGAAGCAGACTGTCATCTATATATTAAGTGCTCACACATTATTGACCGGGCCATATCCAAAATGGATTGGACTCTCATTGAAAACTTGGCTGTCCAGAATGGGCTGGACCCAAAGGTGAATCTAAGAGGATAGGCTAATAACCACAACCAATCTAGACCTTTGCCTAGCACCAATGCAAATCATAGGCCAATATAGGCCGAGCTCGAGAAAGTAGGTCGACGCTTAGAGAGGCTTGCGTGGTTTAGGTCACATGCATTAATGACAGCATAACTAATCTTATAATTTGTCTCAGAAAAATTCACCGTCAAACTCAACTTTTTCAAAAATTATGGGCTTAATATGGTAGCTGTCAAGGTAGAGCATATGGTTGAATAAATGGAATTACATATGATAGCAATCATAATTCTTTATATAAGGATGGCCCAATTGTTCCTAAAAAGTACACACAATCTCTTACTCAAAACTCTATTAAAGTACATGCTCTCTCTCTCTCTCTCCAAGTTGATTATCTTTCTCATGTATAAAATACTAGTTACTTAGGCATTAAAGGAGCTTATGATCGACACTCTTCGTCGATTAGTCTCACCATTTTTTCCCTTTTATAGATCATCTTGGATGCAAAAGGAAGCTCCATGTGACTAGTTCTCTCCCTTCTCACTCTCTCCTACGAATTCACTTCCATATATTTGGTGTCATTTATGGAAAAACCAGTAAAACATTACTAAAGGCTTTCATAGTAGCACTATCTCCTGCAATATCTACTGGAAATGGTGAACAAATTAAACCCACCATAACCATGCGAGAGATATTCACTAGAGGAGCCTAGGGAATAGGCACTCCCCACATCAACTTGGGCACTAGCTACTTGGGTAAATATCGTGCCCAAGTGTGACGTCTCGAGTTTCGGGAGCATCTAGAGAGACAATAATTAATAAGACTGCGAAAACTAAATAACGATAATACTCATACATGCCAAAAAGTAAAGTATTGTAAAGTTATATAATATAGACCCAAATATAATCTTCCTGAAGTACGTTAAAACAATACAAGAAATATGTGGACAACTGCAAAACTGGTACTACGTGGTCGAAGGAGGCTGGGGCGAAAGCTTGAAACTCCTGGTCATAGGAACCAAGGCTCTATATCCACGTCAGTGTACTTGTCAATAAGCTCTTCGGAACCTGGTATGAAATGTCAGAGAAACTCACATCAACATATAAATATTTTTTATGTAAACAAGTCACACAACGGCAACAATTTATACATAACACGAGATATGATAATGATAATGCTGTTTATTTAAGTTACTAAGTTTAGTTAATTAATCCTAAGTTATTTTAGGTCTGCCTAACCAAGGTGAATTATCCTAACCTTGATCCCAACCACGCTGACCAAGTCAACGGACTGACAAAGAGCATTCCTTCGGTCGTGGAATGACTACGTAGCGGACTAAGTGTCCAGCCGGGTCATCACTGACGACAAGGTATCAACGACGGTCTGGCCATAGAATCTTAGGTCAAGATCCAGCACGAAATTGCGAAAGGCTAACTCCTATTATTACGCCATCCGAACTGTCTTTACCAAAATATCATAAACAATCGGTGCATATAGCACTTGGGGTAAAATCCTCCCAAAAACAAATCAAGACATATAACCGATATCACAATTTTTAAGTATATAGTCACTACAAGAAATTACATTTTTAGCGACCACTTTTTGCGGCCAACATTGATTTTAGTTGTTGAATACAAAACAATTGGCCACCATATTATCGTTGGTCGCAGAATATACAAATATTGACGACCATTATTCGTTGGTCGTGGAATATATCACAATCGGCGACCATAGTTTTGAGTTTGATCGCTAACAACACTTTTATTGTGACCAAATGTAATATTAGTCGCCTAAGGTTTGGTCGTAGAATGAAAAAATAGGTGAATACCTTTTGGCGACTAAGGTTTGGTTGCAAAAAAAACTTATTAATTGGTGACCAAAAGACTTTTGTCGTTACAACTCACTTTTGACAACTAAATTTACTTTTTTTCACCAAATATTTTGGCGCCAATTGAAAAAAAGTGGGAAAATATATTGGCACTATGACTTTTCGCGACTAAAAATAATATTGGTGGTGCAAAGAGTTCAGTGGCGACCATTTGACATATTGTCGTCAAATAGTTACGTGCTAACTGCAGAAAAGGCATTTTGGCGACCAAACAACATTTATTGCTAATGCGCACTTTTGGCAAACAATTCTAGTTTTTTCATAACAAAGTTTTTGAGGCCAATAAAAAAAAGGTAGAAAAAATATGTGGCGCCTATGGCTGGCGATCATATTTATCTTTAGTCGCAAATAGTTTGGTGCAAAAAGCATGAAAAGTCTTAAGACGACTAAATTGTAGTCGCAAATAATTGGTGATTAAGTTATTAGTAATTGCGGAAATCTGACTTTCGACAACTAATAACGTGATTGGTCACTAATTGTTTGGCAACAATTTTAACGTAAAATCATGCACTTTGGATACGATACAACAAAAAAGATTTTGTTGTGATAAAATTTAAGGACAAATTTTAATTTTCTCTCTTAAAATGACCTTTTTTTGTAGAAGATTCTAATTTTGTTACCAATACAGATCATTTGTGATGAATTTTGTTTTTTCTCATAAAATGTTACTCAATTATTGGTGATAAGGATATTTCATCACATGAGGTGCCTATTTTGCGATGAATTTTATTTTTCCTTACAAAAAGATCTTTAATTATTCGTGACAATAATATTTCATCATAATATGTATCTTTTTGTTATGAATTTTGTTATTTTTGTCTCAAATTTTTTTTTAATTATTTGTGAGAATAATATTTCATCACAAATTCATAATATTTTGAGACGGTTATAAATCTTTTTTATAAATTATTTTTAAATTTTTTTAAAATAATAATTTTAATTCTTACGTACTTAATTTGGAAAATCGCCTGTTTTGAATATTTGTGAGCTAAATAATGAATTAGATAATAATTTCAAATTATTTACTGAAATAAAATAAACATATAGAGTTGGAATTGAGAATTTTTTATCCCAAAAAGTTTGGGACATTTTAATGTACACTTTTATATATAACTCTTCAATACATTGTAGTAGTGGGTGTTATATATAAGAAGGAAAAAAAATGTTAAAGTAGAAACCCCATATTAATTCTCGGATAATGATTCTCTTTATTACGTACCTTTATGTAATGGAGATTTCTATTATATTAAAACTACGCAGTTTATAATATAAAATTTTTTACTTAACAAAAATTTATTAACATATATTGATATAATCTTATTAACTGAAAATTTTACAACATATTATGAAGCCTTTAATTTTAACAATATTTTATATAACATAAATAACATATTTAAGTTAAGTAATATTTTTTATGTACAAAACTACGTAATTTTGATGTAACAAAAGTTTTCATAACCAACACTTATCAGTGCAACAAGGATGGATTTAAATAATTTCTCTTTATAACATATTCAAATACAAAATAAGCTCCATTAGTTTCAAATACACTAATTAATTGGTTTTTTATATTTAATATAAAAAAATTTCATTATTTGATCAAATTATTATATTTTTTAGACCATTCTCGTTTTCTTGTAAAATTATTTATTTTTAAAATTTTAAATTTTTTTTTATCAGAAACAGTCTAAAATTAAAAATTTTAAAAATTATAATTCATCAAACAAAGTTTAGAAATTCCAATATTCAGCCAAGTCCCGCGCCCCTCCATCTTATGCCTTCTCTCCATTGTGCCCCCTCTCACGTCATCTATGTACATTGCTACAATTCGCCACCGATTTGCCGCCGCTGTCACCGTCGATTCGCCATTGCTTTCGCCATCTTCTCCCCTTCTTTTGCCGTCTTTCCCGCCGCTTTCGCCGTATTGCCATTTCGTCGCCACTTTCTCTGCCTGTGGCACTACTCTCTGCAATCACCGCCCGTCGCTGCTTTCTCCGTCTTCGCCACTCGCTGCCGCTTGCAATTGTTTTGAACTGATTCGAATCAATGATGCTGATCTCGGAGGAGGATTAACAATACATGATAAATTTTGTTATTGGTAAATAATTTTAATAATAGTATTCAAAATTCTATTTAAATTAAGATGGGAATGGAAATGAATTATTTTTATAGGGAAACTTGGAAGTTTGATAATTATATTATGGTGGCTTCTTTAAAATTGAAGGAATACATAAAGTATATAAATAAAAAAATATAGATTTTAGAATTTTCTAGAATTCTTGAGGAGTTGAGCAAAAAAAAACAAAAAAAAATTATATACAAATTTATATCTCAACTTAGCTGAAGCTGAGAGGGAGAAAAAAAATGGAGAGAACCGAGAGGAGAAAACAGAGCGCACGATGCGTCACTCTTGCCGCCGTGATGCCTCTCTTCGCCTCACCACCGCGCTGCTGGCGCCACCTACCCCACTCATTCCCGCCGGCAACTGCATCCTAGTCCCACCACCAGTAGCGCTAACCCCTGTTCTTCTTCTTCGCGTTTTTTATTTTACGATTCGGCCATGGATGGAGCTTGCAGCTCCAACTTTTGATCCTTTCATAAATTGATACGATAAGCGTCGAACTGGAAGCTACCAAGGAAGAATCAAGATCTACACAGCAAGAGCACCATGTTTAAAGCATTACGGAGCTGGAATCCCAGATGGCTGAAAATTAGGGTTTTCGAATTT
Organism: Heliamphora exappendiculata; assembly: GCA_034768845.1. Lineage (NCBI taxonomy): Eukaryota > Viridiplantae > Streptophyta > Magnoliopsida > Ericales > Sarraceniaceae > Heliamphora > Heliamphora exappendiculata. The sequence goes on along the minus strand of JAOTRH010181537.1, from coordinate 5,977 downwards.
TGGGATTATTAGCGAAATTTCATCCATTGAAGCTTCTTGAGGTAGGATTTTGACTAATTTTGATGGTTTGGTGGATTTATGTTGATTTTGGTTATTAACCCCATAAAACCCTATTGTTTATGTAAATAAGTGAAGCCCTAACTAGTTTATGGAATATTGGGTTAAAATTCATAGTAATTGTTTGATTTGTGGGATTGAAACATAGGAGTAGTAACGTTGAGTTGATCCATAAATCGTAATTGATCAAACCAAGTGTTCTAAGACCTCAATGCCTGCTTAAATCTATAAATAGTTCTCTTAAGTTTACACAACATGTGTTCCTAACCCTTTGCAATGAATCCATCTGATTGTATCATATAGATACACTCATCAAGACTTCCGTTAAGAAAAGCTGTCATGACGTCCATTTGCCAGATTTCATAATCAAAATGAGTGGCAATGGATAAGAGAATCCAGATAGACTTAAGAATGGCTACCGACGAAAAGGTTTACTCATAATCGATCCCTTCTTTCTGAATGAACCATTTAGCAACAAGCCTAGTTTTGAAAGTTTCAACCTTTTCGTCTGCTCCTCTCTTTCTTTTGTAAATCCACTTGCATCCAATGGATTTTATCCCTTTGGGTGGTTCTATAAATTTTCAGATCTGATTGAAATACATAAATTTCATCTCTAAATTTATAGTCCTTTATCAAAGATCTGCATCTTTATCTTGAAGTGCTTCATTGTAGTTACAGGGCTCGATATCTAGTTCTATCGGGATCCTGTCAAATGACTCTCCCAAGAACATATACCGGTCAGGTTGATGAACAACCCTCCCACAACGACAAGACATTACATGTGTTTGTGTACTAATAGTAACACGCTGTGTAGAATTAGAACCCTGTGCATCAGCACCCTGTTCTTGATTTGTTCTTGTCCCGATAATCCTCCCACTACGACGAAGTAATGGGATATCGGTGACTTGTTCTTCCGTTCTATTGGTATTTCCTCTAAGTTCTCCCAGAACAATATTATTTTTGGGCCTGTGATCCATAATATAATTATCTTCCAAGAATCGGGCATTGATACTAACAATGACCTTACGATTCTTAGGATTATAAAACAGACCACCCTTCGTTCCCTTGGGATACCTTACAAAGAAACAAACTTCTGTCCCCGGATCCAACTTTCTCGCGTTCTCTTTCAGCACATGTGCTGGACACTTTCAAATCCGATTGTGTTTCAGACTACGCTTACGCTCGGTCCACAATTCTGTGGGAGTAGAAGGTACTGACTTAGAAGGTACCAAGTTCAGAATGTAAGCCGTTGTCTCTGAAGAAAGTCCCCAAAATAAATCGGGTAAATCTAAATAACTCATCATGGACCTTACCATTTCTATAAGAGTTCTATTCTTTCTTTCTGCTACACCATTCTGCTGCAGAGTGTCAGGTGTAGTTAACTGGGATGTAATCCCCTCTAATGACAAGTAGTCCTTAAACTCTCCAAAGAGATATTCTCTACCACGGTCGAATCATAGTGATTTGATACTTTTACCCAGGCGCTTCTCTGCCTCTGCTTTGAATTCTTTAAATTTCTCAAAATATTCAGACTTACAGTGCATCAGGTAAATGTATCCATACCTTGAGTAGTCATCAATGAAACTGATGAAGTACTCAAAGTCACCTCTAGCCCAGATTGTCACATGACCACACACATCAGAATAAACCCTCTATGCAAGATTCATAAACTAGAAGTGCCTCCATTTCCAATGAACTCGAAAGTTCATATGCTACCAGTCTGTTTATCTTTTTAGATTAATATGACCCAATCGTAAGTGCCAAAGAAACATTTGGTTCATTAAAAAAGAAAACTTTCTCTTATATGGTAATATAGATATATTATTCGTTTCAGTCAGTTGTAGTGTAGGAGAAATTGGAGAAATAATATAAAGATCATCTACCAATGTACCAAAATAGATAATCGATTTATTATCCTTAATAACCACAGAGTTATTAAAATAAATCAAATATTCGTCTTTCGCCAATCCAGAAACGAAAACTAAGTTTCTTCTAATGGCGGCACATAAAGACAATATCTCAATATTAAAATCTGATCTCTACCAAAATTGAGAGTGACATCTCTTACTGCAACTGCTGTTACCTTTATATTATTACCCATATGCAGGTAAATCTCCCCATCACTAAGTTGTCGAATTTTTTAGAACCCCTGCAATAAATTGCAGACATGATTAGTTGCTTCCGTATCTACACACCAGGTACCGGTATATAACACTGCTAAACATGTTTCCACAACTAGTGAACAGAAATTACCCTATTTGTTCTACCTTATGAGAATACTAGACATAACTTTTTCCAGTGCCGATTGGTTGTAGTGAAAACATCTTTCTTTTAGTTTTTTCACACCAGTCTATGGCTCACTAACTACCCTGAAAATCGTTTCTCCCTATTTTTGAACATTTTTATTCTTCTTGCCTTTCGGCCTAGAGGAAGAACCTTTTTCAAAAATAAAAATATTTTCTAGTATTGAATGAATACCATTTATTGTTAAAGCAATATCCAAGTTACACTTGTAGTCAATAAAATTTAGTCCCGTTAGTTTGTTTTCTTTGAGTATTAAAGCGAGTGGGTTGAAAGCTATTTTAATCCTAAGAATCACATAATTAAAAAAAATCGTTAATTATGATGAGAAAAATTTTGAATTTATTTTAATTTGGTTCCCTCTATCATTTTAAAATTAATTCACTAGTAGCCTGGTAACCTGGGAATAGCATGCCTCGATGGAAGGACGTCTACTATCCTTCATAAAACTAAACATGTCAATTTCTTTTAATTTTATTATCTAGGCAACTGACCATACAAAGTAAAATTAAATTGCTGACATAGTTTCGATTTACTATATAATAGCAGTGACTCAGATGGAGAGAATACTATAATATACAGCTAAGTGTTAACCATCACCTAATTCCAAATTAATTGTTTCACAATGGACCCTTCAGATAGAGAAATGATCCACACTAACAATTATCTAGAATTATCCATAAATAAAGTTTGTACTAGCGATACCACAATTAATCTGTCTAATGCGGAGGAAGGCCTTACTACCAACATGCATGGCTTAATTGCATCACTTACAAACTGGTGATAGAGACCGCAGAATTTATTTGTGAATAAATTCTCTCTCCCACTTAGATTTGTAAAATATTTTTTAGGGTTATAAAAATATATTTAATTAAAATAAATTTATTAATTTCAAAACCCACACAATCTGAAAGAATTAAACATCTTTTTGTGTACACGATTTCAAATATTCTGATTTATCAAATCATCTTTTTGTATTTAAATGCGTAACATATAAAGTTTAATAAATACACAGTTTTTCGTCCTGCTTTTCAACTAAGGTAGTGATTAAATATATTTATTTATTTTATTTTTTGTTTCACATTTTTTGAAAAATAATAATTTGTTTTGATTAAATATTTTTTTATTTAATTAATTCAAAATTCAGAATTAATATCCACATTTTTTCAAGATATCCAATTTTTTTAAAAAATCATCTTAAACGTGATATTTTGTAAAAATTAAAATATATATAAAAAATTTATTTAATTAAAATTTTTAATTTTATTTTTCATTACAAAATATTTTAATTACCACTGAATTTTTAAATTAATTAAATTAACAGGATAAATAAAACAGATATGCAATCATCCACGCAGTTCATATATGTATAAATACGATATGCATATATTCAGGTTTTATGATCCAAGTAAAGCACTGAGGTATTTCAGTCTTCCTAAGAGAATCAGTTGTTTCAATTCCTATTCGCATTTGATTCAGTATCCTGATTACATCAAGCTTTCCTGATACTATCTGATATATCAAATCAGTCTCGCATATATCAAAATATACATTAAAATCAATCCCGAGAGAGAGAAAGTCACCGGCAACCACCAGCCACCGCCGGCACCACCTTGCCGCCACCTTTAGGCGGCTCCTGCTGCCTCATTCAGGCTTGGTTTTCGACGAGATTTATACTATTAAAAAACTCTCGAAATATGGGATTTTTTTGTCAAAAAATTTGGTGGAAAATTACCCAAAAAACAATCAAAAAAACTGTCCGAACAACAAAAAAATGATGCTGGTCGTAACAGCACTGCGCAACCAACTTCTTTGGACTTTTTCGACCTCTTCCCGAACTCGATTTTTGATGTACTTTATATCAAAAGAAAGCTCTCGAAAAGTACTATTTTTTTGTAAGAACAACTACTCAAAAACAGCCAAAAAAACTGTTAGAAACACTGCCCAAAGCTGCTGCCATCGCACCTAGCGCCGCTACCTTTAACTGCCAACTTCCTAAGGCCGTTTCGACCTCATCCGAATTTCGTTTTCGACATACTTTATATCAAAAGAAAGCTCTCAAAAAGTACTATATTTTTTCAAAAAATTGCTCAAAAATAGCCCAAAAAATTGCCTGAAAGCTGCTGTCACCGGGCGCCGCCGCTGTCGGCCTATTTGTCACATGTTTGGGTTGTGATTTTGGTTAAGTTTTTTTTTTGTTTTTGACAGTATATTGAGGTATGTTTTACTGCTATTTTATGTTTAAATTTTTTTTAAAAAAAATAGTCTAAAAAGTGGTCCGAAAAATCATAAAAATTGCCACCGAACTGCCGTCAGCAAAGCCACCGAAATCGGGTTATTTTGGTGATTTTTTCTTGCTGTTTTAACTTGTTTTTTATGCTATTTTTTTTATACATAAATACTGTAAAAAAATTTACCGAAAAAAATAGTTTAAAATCATTAGAAACTTACCACGATCTGTGGCCCGTTAAAACCCTAACCACTGCCGGTGCCGCCTCCATTTTTCGTGTTCTTGGACATGTTCAACCTGTTCTTAAACAATCTAAATAGATATTTAAAAACATAAAATTAGCTATTACATTGATCTTATGTCCTGAAAGTTCAAACATAAAAATAAATGACGGTCATAAAATCGAAATTAGAACACTTGCAAAACAATGTTAGCAACAGTTCTAAAACTACCCGGCCCCGACAATCGAAAATAAAAAACAAAAAGGCTCTGATACCAATTGTTGGCGGCAAGATGCCAAAATCTTTATTTTTGCAAACGATTAATAAAAAAAATTAACTGTACGGGCAATTGCCAAAATGGGCTCTAGATAAAAATTTTGATGACGAATGATCAAAATAAAACCCGTGCATTCGAAGTTAATTTAGAAGAACACAATTTTACTGGTCGAATCTTCAACTACGATTTGAATCCAAGTTGAAGCTCTAGTCAGATCTTATACTGTATTTTCTTATGCGATTTCCAGATATAGCGTGGGCTATAATCCTCCGAGAACTCGTACTGGCAGAACCAAGATAGCTTTAGTCTTAGAAAACAAGTTATCAAACTAGTTCAGCCTACCTGCACATATATAGGGCTACAGCAAGGACCTGTAGAGTAATTATGAGTAAGATTTTCAGTGGAACACAGACACGTATCAGCGGTTTCTATAATTAAGCAAACCTCATTGCAGTATATGCAATTATGAAAAATCAGTAGCGATTTCTACAATTTTCATAAAATACTAAATTACAGTTCACACTACTAAAGAACTATAATTATACTCTAACCCATAATCTCAATACCATATAGCATTAAGCTCATGTTATTAAATGATTATCATTTTTTTCCACATTAAGATTCTCGACACCCGCCAATTAAATTTAATTACTGACAATTTAATTTAATCGATATCTTGATATTCGTTAAACACTTCCGTTTAACTTATTGACCACTAGATAATTAAATCTACCTGCAGGGTTTGGGCCGATCAAAACTTATAAGCTTCCTTAAGGGAGTATCGTCAATCTCAATTTTTTGGGACGTCGATTCCGTCAATAATTAATATTTGCCATATAAATAATACCGCTATCCAACTCACCGGGAATATAGACTCATATAAGATCTCAC
>JAOTRH010181526.1:0-11984 GCA_034768845.1 Heliamphora exappendiculata | reverse complement strand
TATAAAAAAACATCGACTCTCTCCCGAGCCCTAACAGCATATACACATAAACATCGACTCTCCCGAGCCCTGACCACAGATCAATCACATATAATTCATACTTCTTCTCGGACTTTCACCGAAGGACCCTTATCTGCCACACTATGCTTTGTCGACCAGGGTCAATAGATATCTTCACGGACTTTCACCGTAGGATCATTATCCGCCCTTCATATGCAACTTTACGGACTTTTACCGTGTGGCCATTATCCGCCCTCCATATATACAATGCAACACATGCATATAAAAATAACCGTTCACGATCACAAGGACCACATAGGACCACATACCGTCCTACAACATACGAGAATAAAACTAATCATAGTTCTATAAATATAAGATCACGTATGACCACGACATTTCACATATGACGTCAAAACCACGTAATTCACCCACATATCCCGTACATAAATAAACTAGAGTTATAAATGCACATAGCCATATAACCTCACAACATGACACCACCCATCACGTAACCCGACACGACATCACATGCCACACATCCATCATTCGATACCCGAACGACCCATCCACAAATCAGGACCCGTCCACACACCAGGACAACCAACACCTAACGCGGAGATCAACACCTGAACCTTCCTCAGATTGATTCTTACCAAAACCAAACCTTAAAATCGAACCACGAACCTACACATCCTGAACTTAAGCAACACGCACACAACCGTGCCACAACTCCCAAAACCTAACCATGCACGTCAACCCAAGGACACCTAAACGAAACATCCGAGGCCACAATAGGACCCCTCACCCACCACCGAACCCCGAAAGAAATCCACAGGTATTTGAACCAATTAATTCCATAAATTAATCAATTGAATACCATTGAGCGCCAATCGAAAATCAAAACCCAACCACTGAACCACCATCACGCTGCCCAGAAGTTCAGTCGACTGACCAAAGCCCCCATTCGACTGAAAAATACACTGGAAAACCACCAAACTGCCTTAACACATGATTCAGTCGATAGACCCCCATGGCCCAGTCGACTGAACCCCAAGAACTATGATCCAGTCGACTGAACCTATGAGTTCAGTCGACTGAACAAACCCAGAAACCGTTTCTAAGCTACAGGTTCCACCTCCAAACCCTAAATCAAAGCCTCCGAACTCCCGTACAATACCCTTAGACATACACACGTCCAAACCCAATACCAAAACCTCGAAAAAAAATTCTCGAAACACAATTTTACCCACCGAAATCGCCATAACACGATTTTAAACCCAAAACGCAACTTTTACAAAAAATTAGATTTACAGCTATTCGATTGATAAAAATACACCCGATTACACATAGCACCCTTATAAAACATACAGGTCTAGAATCCTACCTCGGTGAGTTCAAAACTCAACGCCTCGATTCACGTGTAAAACTGAGCTTTGTCAGAATAAAATTCTGTCTGGATGAACGTGTAGACCACAACACCAATAACAAGGATCGACAGTCTGATCAACGAATATTGAGCCCCGGGTCCCCCGAGAAGTTAGAGAGAAGGCAGAGAAAAAATAAGAAGCTTGTTAAAAAAGTTCTGAAAAATATCTTTTAAAAATATCTAACTCCAGATATTTATAGGCCTCCAAAATATTTTTTTTTAAATTTTGAAATTCGCGCCACAATGGCTTATGGCCCCGAGAACCTACCCCGCATGCATATCTAAGCCCGATCATGCATCAAAAGTAATAAAAACATGCTCAAACGAAAACACGTAACGTGTATGTAGAAACGCTAAAAAAGAAAATGGGTCAGAATCTCATAACTCTACCCCCCTTAAAGGAAAATTTCCCCCAAAATTCAACATAAGGTCAAAAGAAACAACCTCGTCAATCGCAATCGACATAGGTACACGAGATGGCTAGCTAAATCATTCTTAGGATATAGTCAGACAAGGCCAGGCATCCTAGACAACAGCTAACTATCTCAAAGACACGGAATCTACAACTCACCATAACCTCACGTCATTGCCAACCGCTGCCTCAACACAGCGCATCACCCATGGAATCCATCACCAACTCCCAAACAGATGGAACAAAGAATCTAGCCCAAAGCCTGTAGACTCAAAAAGTACCTCTGCTCGTTGAAGGCATATCTGTATCCTCCAGCACGACCGATGCCCTAGATGCTATGAGGGAATACGCTCGGGGAAATCCCACTCTGGCCTGTCCACCAGAACTCGGCGCTGTCGGTTGCCGCACCGACTGAACTGAAGTTTCCCTATCTGTTCCCCGGGAAGTTTGAGTTACTGTATACCGCTATTGATCCTGTACAAATGAACCCTCTGGTGTGCCCGCCATGCTCTGCGCATCCTCCCTCTAGGGATAAGTCCTGCGGATGTGTCCAATCTGACCACATCCAAAACAAATCAACGGCCCTCTCCCCTGTGACCGATCCAGTATGGGACTCTAGGACTGCCTCAACTGTGAATCCTGATGCTGTCTCGGCTGCGGGCAATCTGACACACGATGCCTCGGCTGTCCACACCGATAACACCTCAACTCCCTCTACTCTGGCCTCCTAGATGAAGCCACTGACAGTGCTGGTACTGAAAATTACTGAGGTAATCCAAATAGATGAAAGCTAGTACCAAAAGACCTCTACCTCTTGCTGGAATGCCCACCTGTCTGTGCCTCGGTCCCACCCTGCGATGTCCTAGCCTCCCTGGAAGCTCGAATCTCAGTCATAGTGCTCTCCACCCTCGCTGCTGCCTCCACCAGCTCTGTGAACACACGAAGTCCCATAGCGACCACAGGCTCCCTAATTGCCGACCTCAAGCCCCGCTCAAACCTCATCGATAGCAGCTCGTCTATACTCACCAATTTCGATACAAACCGGGATAAACATGTAAACCTGGCCTCGTACTGCATAACATCCATGGCCCCCTAAGTAAGAGTGTAGAACTCCTCCCTGTACAAGTCTCTCTTCGACGCCGGGAAGTATTTCTCAAGAAACACACCTGTAAAGGCCGCCCATGTGACTCCCACAGTCGTCCTGGCATATCTCCATCACTGATGAGCAGCGCCCCTCAACTGAAAGGTGGCAAATGAAACCCACAACTCATCCTCCATGATCTACAATGTGTCGAGGATCCGCGTCACCAGCTCCAACCACTTAGTCCCCACAATAGGATTAGGATTTTCGGCAAAGGTAGGCGGATCCATGCGCCTAAACTCTCGCATCACCACTGTAGTTCTTGCCTCAGGCACTCTCTCCCTAATAGCCTCACCTTTAGAGGTCTCAACCAACTGCAGGATAGAGCCAACCAGCACATGCAATAACTCTGTCACCCAACCACCGAACCACCGTCACACTGCCCAGAAGTTCAGTCGATTGGCCCAAGCCCCCAGTCGACTGTAAAATGCACTGGAAAACCACTAAATGCCTCAACGCACGGTTTAGTCGACTAACCCCCACAGTCCAGTCAACTGAACCCCAAGAACTATAATCCAGTCGACTGAACCTACGAGTTCAGTCGACTGAACAAGCCATAAATCGTTTTTAAGCTACGGGTTCCACCTTTAAACCCCAATTTGAAGCCTCCGAACTCCCACACAACACCTTCGGACATACACACGTCCAAACCCAGCACCAAAATCTCGAAAGAAAACTCTCAAAACACGATTCCACCCTCCAAAATTGCCGAAACACGATTTTAAACCCAAAACTCAACTTTTACAGAAAGTTAGATCTACAACTATTCGATCGATAAAAATACAACCGATTACACATAGCACCCTTATAAAACATACAGATCTAGAATCCTACCTCGGTGAGTTCAAAACTTGACGCTTCGATCCACGTGTAAAATCGAGCTTTACCGAAATAAAATTCCATCCAGATGAACACGTAGACCATGACGCCAATAACAAGGATCGACAGTCTGATCGTTGAAAACTGAGCCCCGGGCCCCCAAAAAGTTAGAGAGAAAGCAGAGAGAAAATAGGAAGCTTGTTGAAGAAGTTTTGAAAAATATCTTTTGAAAGTATCTAATTCCAGATATTTATAGGCCTCCAAAATATCTTTTTTTTTTAAATTTTGAAATTCATGCCACAACGGCCCATGACCTCAGGAACTTACCCCATATGCATATCTAAGCCCGATCATGCATCAAAAGCAATAAAAACATGCTTAAACGAAAACACGTAACGCGCGCCCAGAAAAGCCGAAAAAGAAAATGGGTCAGGGTCTCACATATTAAATGGCATATTATGATTGTTCCAAGTGATGATACATCATAACACAGAGGGGTAGCCTAGTATGGGGAAGTCGAGCCAAATTTCAAGGTTGGAGAGATAGAGAAAGCAGTATTAATGAAAGGAGACCCCTGGAAAGAAAAAGAAGTTGATAGAAAAAGCAGACAGGAAGAGAGTTTAGTAGCTAAAGAAGAGACCGAGAAAAAGCAAGAGTAGGAAAGAAAAGGGAAAGATTTACCCCAAGTGAATCTATTAGGAACCGTGGGTCCTGCCTTCGGCCTCTCAGAGTACATCGTTTCTCTCTAGAAGCTAAAATTGAGAACTCCTTTACCCGAAGGGTCGACTTTATGCTCTCTCGACGCAGGAGAAATCTTAAACCAAGAAGAGAAGGATATGTAGGAAATAGAAGAAGTGGAGCAAGAAATTATGGATATCGAATATGAGGAAGAGAAGGATGTGCCAGAATGGCACCCGATTGTTAAGGAATCATACGACCATGGGGGCCCGTGGGAACTGAGGGTCCCTCCCGTGCCATATGACTATGAGGATCCGTTTGATGAGGTATCGTTGCCACATCTCTTTGAGCTAGAGACCGCTCGTTATCAGTGAAGAATCTTTTTGGTTTGTGTAAAATGTAATGGGAATTAGAATCGAGGTTGGGGAATCAGAGGAACTAATGAAAAAGACAATTAAGTAAAGACAAGCACAGACGATTTCTAGGCCTTCCGAGGAAAAAGATACCCAGTAGTTGAAGTCCAAGAAGTAACTGATCAGTTTGAGGGCTTGTGGGAGCCCGAGGAGCAAATTGAACATCTGATGAGAAGTGGACGGCATTTTAAGCCTGTAAAGTTGGAGAAAGGGGTAGCTAAGTAAGGGCATGGAGGAATCAAGAAAACAAGTTGAGAAACAGAACGATGAAGAAGAAGACATAGTTCTGAAGTAGCTCAAGAAGATGCAAGCGAATGTGAGTATCTAGGGGCTACTCGTGGCATCTCACAAGCACTGTCAAGCTATTTTGAAAGCTCACATCAGCATGGACATTCCAATCGACGTCTCTCCCAACCAATTTGTTGGAATACTCATGCCTGAAAAGTAGTCCAATGTTATCTCCTTTAGTGATAAGGATTTTCCGACAGAGGGGCCGTCCTATAAGAAGCTATTACATTTAACTGTCAAGTGTTTGAGAAAATGGGTGCCGGTTATCTTGGTTGACAACAGTTCTACCCTCAAGAATGCCCACTACGAATTGCTTATTGTTTGGGATTAAAAATGCAAGACTTTAAGCTGAATGTGTAAGGAGTGCGTGCGTGCGTATGATAACACACGAAGAGATGTCTTGGCGTTAGTGACTTTTGCTATAACGGTGGGGCCGCTCGAAAGCGAGGTAAAGTTTTATGTGCTCGATGTGTCGGCATTGTTCATTCTATTGCTAGGAAGGCCATGGTTACACGACCCGTCAATTAGAGCAGTTCCATCATCCATGCACCAAAAAGTGAAGTTAATCAAGGAAGCAGTAACTGTCACCATACCGGGTGAAACTGGCTTACCAACCCCGCTTAGTGACACTACCCCGCTACCAAGATCCAACATCGAGAGGAAGATCTCCTTCTAAATGCGTTTGACTTCGACGAGACCAAGGTTATGCAAGTTTTAACATATAAAGAAGAGAACTATGTGAACCCCAAAGTCGTAGCCATGATGAAAGGGATGTTCTATTTTCTAGGAATGGGAATTGGAAAGCACCTGTAAAGAATCTCAGAACCAATCCCCATACACCACAATCGTCACGGATACGGACTTGGGTACAAGCTAGAGTTTGGGGAATCGAGTATGGAAAAGTACAGATCGACGCTAAACGGACGCTTTATCAAGCAAGGGGATGACTTCCCCTATTGTGAGTTCCCCGAGCCATGAATAGAGGAGAAGACTAACCAAAAGTTGCCAGTGATGGAGATCTTTTTGGGCCATCAGTTCTCGAACAGTGAGGAAGAAGCAGAGACATGGTAGATAGGTGTCACAAGGAAAGTACCAAGAGACTGGGTCGATCACTGTGAAAAGGGAGTTTAGTTTCTTTCTTCAATGAGGAGATGACCCAAGTGCATATAGGTGCGGGTATGCTTTCGTGGGAGATGGTGCATCGAATATTGATTGTTTTTAGAAAAATAATTTTTTCTTTTAAAACATGAAAATCTAATGTATCCGAGCATGTTTTAAGAAAAATAGAGTCGCCACTTAATTTTTAAAAAGAAACTAAAAAAAACAAAAGAAGGCTGCATGTATTTCGAAATATGTAACTAGAAAAAAATAGGGTTCGGGGGCCAAAGTACGAAAAGGGAAGGTGTTAGGCACCCTTTTCGCCCAACCATGAGGTTGGCCTCAACTTTATCAATGTTGGATCTTATTGTAAACTTTTTAAAGATAACATATACAGAACGGGAGGTTAAAGAGAGTCCAAACAAAAGCAAGCAAAGAAACACAATCCTAACTATGGTCCTAGGGTCATGCGACTTGGTTGTTACTTCTAGATATGCCACACGTATCGTTTGAGCAAACCAAAATGAAAAACATGCGAAGGAAAGCCAAATTAAACAAATAATGCCTAAAGGACATGCAATAATGTTTTTGTTTTTAACATGTTGTGCACTATACAGAATAAATAAAAGATGATTAAACATCATATTTAAGATATTGGACATGCAGAAAACTCACGGCCGTAGCAGCTAATTTTGCGGCCGCAACAAAATAAGTCACAAAATATGTGGCCGTGACAAAAATAGGGTTACCATGAGAAACAAGATGAAGAATGTTACGGCCATGGCAACCTAAAATTGCGACCAAGGTATTTTGGGGTCCAGAAAAGGTATGGTTAACATACAGGGTTTGAAACAAACTCAAATGAACAGGACATGTAGGACAGAGACCATAACCCATTTATTTTAGACTATATCTACCATCCCCCATCCTCAACTAGAGCAATATCTCTAAAATAGAATGTATAGGATATCAAAATGTGCAACAGAGTACCTAAAACATATTTTTCTTGTAATTGGACTCACAAAACCTCATTGTCGTAGCAGAAAGATATCACGACCGTGAAAAATATGAGCGGCCGTTGGAAATGAAATGCTGGCCATTATTGGATGTTTAAGAAAACACACAGCCACGACATTGAATGGTCGCGGCCGTCATATTTTTAGATCTACAAAACATAAAAAAAATGAAGTGTACAGAATGGAGACTACGACCCATTTGATCTAGATCAGATTTACCATCTATTTTTCAATAAAAACATTGACTATGATACAAAATATGCAAAAATAATAATAATAAAGTAAAGAAAAACCTTAAGAATAAAGGGATAACAGAAAGCTTTAAAACAGTTTCCATTTCTTTAGCTTTATAAAAACATCATGGTCATGACAACAAGCTATTGTGGTCGTGTGAAATCGAGGCAAAAAGGTGTCAGCCAAGTGTAAAAAGGTCACGGTCATTACTGTAGGTTTAAGAAAACACACGGCCGTGGCGTTAAATGGTTGCGGCGTCATGTTTTTAGAACCTCAAAAAGTTTTGATGTGCTCAGTGTGTTTGCGAACATAATCAAAATCGAAAACTACCAACATGTTTATAAGGAAAGCTTATGGAAATAATGTTTAGATCGAAATAAAAAATAAATAACCAATGAAAACAATGAGAACCTTATCCACGACACCCTCGGGGGAGAGAAAGTGAGGGTTTAGAAGAATATCGTGGGTTCCTAAGGTTACCTCGTGTGAATATCCGCCTCAAATGACTCCTCGGATGTAAGAATGGGCATCTCTAAGTCAATACGAGCTCCAAGACCTCCCTTAATGCAAGAAACACCATGAACACGGGTCAAAAAGTGTGGGATGGATATCAGAATATCAGGTGGAAATGGATTTTGGCAGAGTTTTCTTATTCAGGTTGATTCTCTCCTTATTTCTGCTAAAAATGTCGCCTTTTTATAGGCAAAGTGGGAGACCAAAAAGCCTCTGAAGTGCTACCACATGTCCAAAAAGGTGTAAAAGTGACGGCCGCTATCTTGCTGCTTTTGTATAGTGCCGGCTGCTACCTTTATGGCAATAAAAAGGACAGTTGTGACTTTTAAAAATCACGGCTAGGCTTAGGGTTTTAAAAAAAGTGGCGGCCATGAGGAAGGAAGTCGCGGCTTGTTTTAGGGTTTCAAAATGGTAGCAGTCGTGAGAGTAAAGGCACAGCCTGCTCTAGGATTTTGAAAAAGGTGGCGACCGTGAGGATTGAAATGTCATGACCTGAAGGTTTTTAGTGATTTCTTGGATTTTGAGCTAAATTCTTGATCTTGCTTTCTAGGGAGCATCTTTGAGCATAATTCTTATATTTTCGTCATTGGAACGCATTCGAGACTGATGCCTAAGATTCGACTTGGTCAAATTGGGGTGTCTATAGTTTTGCCTCTTTGATAGAGCTTGCAATAACTCGCGGTGCAAGTAAATATCAAAACTCTAGAGATAAACCGATTGAACTAGCCACTAATCTTAGGCACAAAACAAAACATGCGAAAAAGCGTGGTCCAACTCATCCATCGAGCTTCCTACGTACTCTCTTTGCAAGGGATCAGACCGGTCGTAGTTCATGGGACAATGCATATAATGCAAATAGGCTAGTCATGATCCATGACAGATACGATATGGTGCAAACAGGTATGATGCAAGCATATAAGAATTTAAGGTCGCAACACGGACCGAAGAATCATCAATGATTAGTTTTAGGTGATGAATAGGACCGGAGAGTCAATTTAGGGTAATGAGGAGGACCAAAGGTGCTGGGGCCATTTTTAGGTTATGCGAGGACCGGTGAGATGAATATCTATTTTAAGTCATGAAAGGATCGATGAACCAAATATCAGCTTTAGGTCATGACGAGGATCAAAAAGTCAGTTTAAGGTCATGACGAGGACCAAAGGTACTAGGGGCTATTTTTAGGTCGTGCAAAGATCGGTGAGCCAGTTTAGGGTCATGAGGAGGACCAAATTCTTATGGAGAGGCAATTTTTAGGTCATGCGAGGACTGATGAGTCAGTTTAAGGTTATGAGGTGGACCGAAGAATCAGTTTAAGGTCATGAGGTGGACCGAAAAGTCAATTTAAGACCGGGAAGAGGACTGATGGTTGAAAGAGGCATTTTTAGGTTATGCGAGGACGGTGAGTCAATTTAAGGTCATGATAGGGTAAAAAGGCAACTATCAGTTTTAGGTCATAACGAGAACCAAAGGTGCTAGGGCAGTTTTAGGTCATACGAGAACCGGTGAGTCAGTTTAAGGTCATGAGGTGGACTAAAAAGGCAACTATCAGTTTTAGGTCATGACGAGGATCGAAGGTGCTAGGGCAGTTTTAGGTAATGCGAGGATCAGTGAGTCAGTTTTAGGTTGTGATGAGGACCAGTGAGTCAACTTATCATTTTTAGGTCATGACGAGGACCGATGAGTCAACTTATTAGTTTTAGGTCGTGACAAGGACCGATGAGGGTTCTTAGGGGCAACCAGAACACTAGGAGGGGTTAAAAAGGTTTTCTGTTTGTTCAAAATCTACACAAGGGTTGCCTAACGTTTCAAAAAGGTGGGGGTATGAGAAACCATGGCGGCCCATCGAAGATGCTAGGGTAGTTTTAGGTAATGCGAGGATCGGTGAGTCAGTTTTAGGTTGTGATGAGGACCGGTGAGTTAACTTATCATTTTTAGGTTGTGACGAGGACCGATGAGTCAACTTATTAGTTTTAGGCCGTGACAAGGACCGATGAGGGTTCTTAGGGGCAACTAGAACACTAGGAGGGGTTAAAAAGGTTTTCAGTTTGTTCAAAATCTACACAAGGGTTGCCTAACATAGCAAAAAGGTGGGGGCATGAGAAACCATGGCGGCCGTTACTTTCTAAAGTTGTGGCATGAACTATTGTGCCATAGGATATTGGCTGCCTATACATAAAACTGGCAGTCGTGAGAAACATTTGGGAAAGAGTTGGGGTCGCTATAAACAAATATGGCGGCTCAGGTTCAGATGTGACGACTACCACTTTTAAAAGCTTCAGACATCGCGACCGTGAGGTTAATAGCAGAACATATGGTCCAAGAAAGTTCAAAAAACTCATTAGCCCAAAGCTTGAAAACACTTCTCTCCTCTCTTCTCCTTCACTATCTCATCTTTCTCACTCATTCGTTCCACTCTCTCGCACCTTCCCTGCTTTTTTCCCATGCCAGAAGGATGTTCATCCTTCGTTTCATCTCGATTTTGTTTTCGACAGTGGTTGGAGGCGACTTTAGTTTTAGTTTTGTCAGAGAAGAAGGTGGCAGCGTTGGTGGAGAAGGAGGCGCGGGAGCCGGCAGTGGTGGTGGTGTGGACATGGCCGGTAGCATGGTGGAGGCAGGCGGTGGTAATGTGGTCAGCGGTGGTGGAGGTGCAGCTGGGGTGGCCATGGGTGACAGTGGTGGTGATGGCGGTGACGAGCCACAAGAGGGCGGAGGTGTGTTCGGAATGCCAGAGTTATTCGATCTCGAGACCTACTACTCGGTGAACCACCAGTTGTGGAAGCCGGCCATGAAGCGCTTTGTCATTCTCGGTGTAGTTGCGGAGCACAAGTTTCTCCTATGGCGTTGTGAGGTCCATCTCTCATCTAGGAACCTCGAGGTAAATCGAAAACTTTGAGTTCTTTACTTATTTCATTGATTGAAAGTTATTTGGAATGTTCGAACTTTTGGATCTCTGATTAAAACGAAAGTTTCGAATTTGGATGAAAACAGACTTTAGATTTAACGAACCTTTGATCAAACTTTAAAATTTGTGGAAAAAGGATTTTGAAATTGAGGGTGGATTCGATTAAAAATGGGTAAGATTGAATTAAATTTCAGAATGAATTTGGGTAAACGTTAGGTTGAATTAAAATTTGAACATTTGAAATTGTCTTGAAATAGAAACTGTCAGAATGTGGGTCTGGAATGTGTTTGTACCGTACTTAGAGACTAGGTTGATTTGAGAAAATGGAATAAAGGGTTAGAACGTTGATTTGAAGTTGAATTGAAGTTTGGATCGAAGTTGAATATCGAATTGTAATTGAGCTTGATTTTGAAACGAAACATAATTGATTGAATGTTGAAAACGGAGCCAAATTGTGTTGATGTTGGGTTGGTTTGAGTTTGAAGTCGATTGAGGTTTGCATTTAAAGTTTTTGGTTGAGACAAAATTTTGGTTGAGTCAATAAGTTTCGAGATGAAATGGAAATCGTTTCAAGTTTTCAAAATTGAGTTTGGAATGGGTTTGAAACGAATTAGGGGCTAGGCTGAAAGGAAGAACAAAAAGGTTCATCGTTGTATTGAAAATTGAACCTTAAACATTTGAATTTGAATCGAATCAATTGATTGTTTGAGTTTTTCATTGGGGTGAGTTAAGTCGACTTTGAATTTTGAAACCAGGTTTGGGCAAAGTTGGTTTAAACTTTCGATTCGAGTCCTATGTAAATTGGATTGGGATTTGTTTTTATTTTTTGTTTTTTAGACTTTGAAATGGGAACAAGAGTTTAAAAGAATGAACTTGTCTTTTGTCGATCTATTCTTCAACTACGATTTGATTTTGAGTTAAAAGTCCAGTAAGATCTTTTACTGTATTCCCTTACGCAATCCTTAAACGTAGTGTGGGTTACGATCCTTCGAGAACTCGTACCGGCAGAACCCCGATATATTTAAGTCTTGAAAGACAAAA
>JAOTRH010181515.1:0-11985 GCA_034768845.1 Heliamphora exappendiculata | reverse complement strand
GGTTAATTTAGCATATTCAAGCACAGACTACAGAAACCCCCCGCACCGCCCCCCCCCCCCCAAAGTGTAAGTCTCACCCACTATTTTACAAATTTACAAATGCAAGAAGAAAAATAATAGGAGTTGCACATGTTAATAAAACAAAAAGAAAAAATACCCTAAAAAGTTTATTCCAAATACTTAGGATTTGTTTGTTTTGACAAAAAATATTTTCTCTATTCTATGGTGTTTCGTATAATATAAATTAAAAATTAACGAAAAATATTTTTTAAGTTAATAAAAAATAAATTTATTTTGGTAGAAAATATTTTTCATATTTTTTATAGTGGAAAATATTTTTCATCCCTATTATTACACCACTGTACCATCACCAATATTACTATTCTACCACTGGCATCACCAGTCAAAGGTTCAGGTTGTCGAAGGTTCGAGGTTGTCGAAGGTCAGGGGTCTAAAGATACAAAGTCTTGGGGTCCGGGGTCTTAGGGTTCGAGGTTCAGGATTATGGGGGTCCTAGTTCCTGGGCCACAATGGTTGTGGTTCGAGAGTCCTGAGGGTTTGGTGATTTGGGAGTCTAGGGTTCCGAGGGTCTAAGGTCCAAGGATTCGGGGGTCCACGATCTTGAGGGTCTAGGATCTTATGGCCCAGGGTTTTGGGTGTCCATGTCCCTAAGATCTTGTGGATCTAGTGTCCTGAAGGTTAGGGAATAGGTGGTTTGGGGTACCGAGTTTTAGGGGATTCGGCATCCCAAGGTTTATGGGTCC
Organism: Heliamphora exappendiculata; assembly: GCA_034768845.1. Lineage (NCBI taxonomy): Eukaryota > Viridiplantae > Streptophyta > Magnoliopsida > Ericales > Sarraceniaceae > Heliamphora > Heliamphora exappendiculata. Next base: position 11,221 of record JAOTRH010181515.1, on the reverse strand, counting down.
GAGAAGTCTGGTGTCTTGGGGGTCCAGAGTCTCAAGTTTCCAAGGGTATGGGGATGGGGGTTCCTAGGGGTCTAAGGGTGTGGGTTCTCGGGGGTCCCTAAAATACAGGATTCTAGGGGTCCAGGTGTGCGGTGGCTTAGGTCCCGATAGTCTTAGAATTCTGGGGGTCTGAGAGTGCGGTGGTTCAGGACACATGAGTCATTGTCACCCGTCACTATTGACACCAATTCTCTTAGTATCACGTCCACTAGTATTATTATTTTCAATGTCACATCTAAACACATAAAATATTTTTTAAAAATATTTTTTACTAAAAATATTTTTCTAATGAAATTATTTTTAGTCAAAAGAAACGAATCATAAGTTTATTTTATCTCCTTTTCTGTTTCTTTTTATACATCTCAAACTAGACTCAGTTCATTTGTGGCTTTTTATCTATGATTGAATAAAACGTATCGTTTTGTTAAGTAGGTCGACGAGTGTTCTAACCGCGGGTGGTTTCCATTTTTACACGCACGACCTCAATCATCATTTGAATTTTTTAAGTTGACAGCAAGTTGGATATATAGCTTTCAAAACACTTATTTTATTTGTTGTTAATTTTTGACAAAGTTAGTTTCAATGAAAATAATTTTAAGAATAGTCGGTTTTACATAAAACTGAGGAAATTGGTTTTTTTTTTTATTTTATAATTTTTTTTTACTATAAATTTTTATTTTTCTTATTTGGCTCGATGAAAGCTATCGAAAATGTAAAAATTGTAATTAAAATAAAAAAATTAAATGTAAAAAATAAGTAAACATAAGTATGATTTATTAATTTATTTTGAGTTTTTTGGTCGTTATTGAAATTTTTTTTCTTAATTAAAATTTTTTACTTTTTGCGGTTCGTTTTGATAAAAGTCATCAAATAAAATTTAAACCAAAAATAAATTTTCTTTACCCAAAATAAAAAATATTGATTTTTTTTACTCCGTAATTTTTAATATCTTTACAAATAAATATAATTTTTAGATTTTTTGTTAGTATAAATCAAATAACTAACAAATTTTGGTTGAAAGAGAGTTGAGAGAGAGAAAAGGCTCAATACATATCACCCTAATTATCGTAGCAGGAACGAATATATCTTAATCAAACTATATTATTTTATTTAAAATACATTCAATTTGTAAGTTTAATTTTACAATTTTATCTTATTTATCACAAGTGCACAAAATATGCACATTTTTTTCAACATTCTTCAACTACCTTGTCAAACTATGTTAAGTAAACAAATTTGATAAATTAAGAAATATTTTGACACTATTAGGCGATAATACGCGGTACTCTTGAGAAGTACAAAATATTTAAAGTAAATTCAGAGTTCAATTGGCAACTAGTTTAAAATCTAATTTTTTTTTTTTTTACTTTTTTATATTTTTAGTCAAAAAGTTAAATTTGGTTCAAAGTAAATTATTTGATAATTTAGATTTTAAGCTAACTTATTTCAAATTAATTGTTTGGATAAAAAGCTAGCTTTTTATTTTTTGTTTAAAGTGAATAATTTTACCCATATATTTATATATTTTATATTAATAATTTTATGTAATTGATAGTGATAGTAAATAAATTATAAATAAAAAATATTATTATTTTTTAAAAGAAGTAGGAGTTTGAATAGAATATTTTAGAAATTTGTGTTATGATTTGATATTTTAATTTTTAATCTTTTTTAATTTTTAACCAAATAAATAATCTTAATTTTTTAGTCTTTTTAGCCCAAAAAAAAACTAAATTACCAATCAGAGCCTAAGTTAATCATTTTTATCCCTTTCTTACTTGATAAAAATTAAAAAATATTTTTTGCCACTTAATCATGGTGATGAGGTGATTTTTTTTTTTTTTTTTGTAATGAAAAAAAAAAATAAAAACAAAACATAGAGAGATGTACTCCCTAAGATAAACAGTGCCTAAGGCGTGCTCTCAAACCATTTGTCCAATCAAGACAAGCAGAGAGGCACATATCACAAGAGATTCCTCTTGTCATGTTTTCAAATATTTTAGATGATCTGCGCTTAGGTTTAATCATTTGAAAATATATTTAATGGTTGAAGAGGCCCTATGCAGTAGAAATCGTCTGTATAAAAAGGTTTGAGGTGCTATTTTCCTAAGCAAATAAACAACATCTAAGTAGTCAGTTTTTATTTTCATATTTTTTATTTTCTTTTCGTATGGAATATAGTTAGTCTTCTGTATAGTGCTCACAGTTCAGCTTCAATGCTAGAAGTGGACTTCATATTTTCATAGAACTCGAGGATCCATCTTTCTCTGTTGTCGCAAAATGGACTTTTAAAGCCAGCTACTCCTATACTAATTCTTCTACATTAGTCAATATTTAATTTGAGTTTATCTGTAACAAAATAGAACTATTGAATTAATAAAAGATTATAGTTAACAATGTCAAAGTTATTATTAAAAGTATCATGAATCACATACATGTAAGCATGAGCTGATCGATCCAAATCCTTTGGGAGGGGGGGTTCAGGATCAGTGCTATGCCTAAAGGGCAGCACCATCGTGTTGTATCTCGTTTGAGATGAAAAATATATTTCTATGATCAAATTTATTTATTATGTAGAATTTATTAAATTTTTTTAATATATAAAATTTTAAATTCATTCGATACCTGTAAATAAGTAATTGAGTAACAATTATTTAACAATACTTTTTAAAAATTATAATATTTATTTATTTATTTATTTATAAAATAATATTATGAGATTTTGTTTAATCACTTAATTATATGTATCGAATGAATATAAAATTTTACATATTAAATAAATTTAATAAATTTTATATAATAAACAAATTTAATCATAAAAATATATTTTTTAAATATCTCAAATAGAACACCTCACTCCTTGCTGCCTTTAAAGCGTCCCGCTTCGAATCCTTTGCCTTTGGGGACATGATGTCAGGTCTTTCCGTGCGATGTCGTTTAAGAATCTGTAACTACTGTCCGCAAATTTTTTGGAAGTTAACACCAGCAAAGATTACATGTGCGAAACTCCAATTGCGCGTGCTGCGTGTTTGCACGCTGGCATGGTAAGACAGCTGTCAAAGCAAGAAACTCTTTTTATTAAATAAAATAAAAAAATTCTTCCCAAACCCCACGTAACTGTGTGGTTATTTCTTCCGTCATGACTTCTCAGAGTTCCTATTTCTTAAAAAAATAATTTATATTAAACTTATAAGCAAATAGCAGAAGATATACAACATAAGTTAATACATATTTTAAAAATAAAAACTATATTAAAAAGTTATGACGACACGACTGAAAGTAGCCAAATTATTAGATGCTTTTAAAATATTACGTATGCAATGACACGTAATATTTTTTATAAATAAAAATTTTTAATACATATTATATATATTATTTTTGTTTTTTACCTACTAAATAAGGGTACGTAGATCCATTTTGTTTATACTCTAAGTAGTTTCTACTACGTTATTGGATTGGAGTAGAATGTAGACAATACCATATAGTGTTCTGGGACTATTATTTAAATGAGCATTGTTTAAATTTCTTTAGACATGAGAAATTAAAAGAAAAAAAAGAAAGAACAAAATACAACTAAGCCCAAAGAATATATTTCAAAAAAGTAAAAAATAACTTTTTTTTTTAGACCAAACCTACATTGAGAAATTCTAAATGCATACACTTTTTTAATTATAGTATACCTATCATAAGTAACAAGAATTTGTACAAAATACATAAATATTTGTTGTACTACATATCAAACACTTATATTTGTACTGTTTTGTATTACTAAAATTAGTAACTTATAAATTATAATTTGTAGTAGAAGTTGTGAATATTTAATAAAAATTATAGATTATTATTGAAATAGAAAAAAAAATAGTTATAATTTATAATAAAAATTATAAATATTTAGAATAAATTGTACCTTAAAACTAAAATTAATAATAAAAAACTAAAAATTATAGCAAAAAATTCGACCAAACACCCTCTTAGTAAAAAAGTGTGCATTTAAAATTTGCAAACCCACTCCTCTCAATTTTAGAAGTCAGTCTATCCAATTACCATCAGTTTCTGTTTTCTAATTGTTCATAACATGATAAATTCAAAAGAAAAATAAATTCGACCCCATTTAATCAAAATTAAAAACAAAAAAGTAATTTTTTATTTTTTCTAAGATTAAGCATTTTTCATCATTTCTAATGTAGTAAAATTTAATTAAACAATTGTAATACTTAATTTACTTAACTTGAAAAATCCTAAAACATAAAAAATTTGATTAAAATTAAAGAAAATCACTGAAAATAAAAAGTAAACTTTTGTACAAAAAAATTTCATTTTTTTAATTGGAAAAAAAAATTTTAGACGGTCCCAATTGTGAGGAGAAATGGGGCATGGAGGCGGACCATGAACCGTACAATTTATTTAGCTGCATATGCTGTGTTGTCTTCTGCTTTCACTCTAATGACGTCATGTTTGAATTTGTTGGGTTTTTTTGGATATATTTTTTAGTTTTTTATTATTAATTTTAGTTATAAATTATAAATTTTTTTAATTACCAAAATTTTTGGTACAAATTTTAATTATTTTTTCATCTATTTTAATTACAAATTATATTATTTATCAAATATTTACAACTTCTACTATAAATTACAATTTATAAACTACTAGTTCTGACAATTCCGAACGCTGATATTGTCGTTTTATTTTATTTTTTTCACTGTAGTGATACAATTTACACGGACTTTGTACGATCACATAATTGAATTTTAACTATTTATTTGTATTAAAATTTATAATACTTATAAATTTTAGCATAAATAAATAATTACGATCAAATTTACATGATTTTTATAGTTTAAAATATGCGTACAAAGTATTTATCTTTTCTCTTGTACATGTATCAACAAATTAGTTGATGTATTAAATAATGTAGCATAATAATAAATATCAAATTCAAATAGAGTGTATGTGAGATATGTTATATATATTAATGCTTCTAATTGTGTCATATTATTTGATAAATTAATTTAATTAGTATAATATTATTAATTGCATTATATTATTTAGTAAATTAGTTTAATCATCGTCGTATTGTTAATTTTTATTTATTGAGCCACGTGCAAACATGCAGTGTAGGAGCAGTATCGACCAATCAGTAAATAAAGGGAGCTCTTAGTGCTTGGTACCTTTTTTTAGTTAGCTATTCTTAAATAGGCACTAAACTCTTTTTGGACACATCACATGCATTGCATTGAAAACTTCTTTTAAATATAGATAATTTTACTTAATATTTAAGTTGCATTTGAAATAACATTTTTAGAAAATTCGTTTGTTATGAATCTTTTTACCGTTAGAAACATATTTTTAAAATTTCTAATGTTTCAAAAGTTAAAAAAATTTAAATATTCTGATAAAAACTAAATAAGATTTAGATACGGCAAGTCAATAAATTTTTTCGACATATACACCAAAAAAAACTCAAAAAACAAATACAAGTGACTCAAAATACTTGCAAATGGAATTAAATTGGTTTGTATGAATTGAACTAATTGTGTTCTTCATTTTTTCAACGTATTAGTTAAGTTCTCAGTCCAAAATGCGTAAATTGTCGGTTCAATTTTTGAATTAATTTGAGACTAATCCAAATCAGCTCAAAAACTATGCCATAAATGTAACATTCCTGTCCTGGTAAAAATGCCGGGATGTAAATATTGCATATTTGGTACATATTATTTTTTATTATAATTTTTGAAGCGCATTGTAAAGTTTTAATGTTAATTATCGTGAACAATTTAAAAATTGATAATCATAAATAGTATCATAACATAACTTTTGCACACATGGTAAAGAGACCATAGTTAAAAAAAAAAGTTTTTTGACTAAAAAAATGAGTAAATGGCCCCACATGACTAACTTGCTTATAAGCAAGTTTGACCAAGTTAACGAAATTGATTTTTTTGAATTTAGTGAATTTTTTTTATTATTTTGTTAAATTTTTATATTTTTTAGACTCTTCTCACGAGTTGAAAAAGTAAAAATTTTTGATTAAAATATAAATTTTTTTTTAAAAAAAACAAAAAAAAACAAAAAATAAGCAAAAATATCAAATTAGTGAATAGTAAGGTAAAATAAGTAAATAAATTAATAAATAAAATATGCCAAACGGGGCCAATATCAACGGTTGTACATATATAAATTTAATACTATATTATTTTAGAAACTAATATACGTGTGGCCCCCTTTGATTGATGAGACAAAGGATTTTTTATATAAAAAAATTGACTTTTGACTTGCTTCACTTTAAAAAACTATATAAAATTTTTAATTTTGAAAAGAATATTGAGATATTTGGCAAAATTAGTATAACTAATTTTTAATTTTTTATTATTAATTTTTGTTATAAGTTATAATTTATTTCAAATATTCACAACAATTTCTGCTATAAGTTATAACTATTTTTTTATATTTTAATTACAAATTATAATTTTTATCAAATACTCATAATTTTTACTACAAGATATAATTTATAAATTACTAATTTCAATAATTCTATACACCACAATTACTAGTTTTAATGTTAAAGTTATTCTTGTGGTTTTGTATTGAAAAATTGCTATCAAATTTAGTTTAAAGTTTCAAAAGAGCCACCAATTTCACTTTGATACGTGATCGAGTTGGAAAGTGAAATTAAGTTTTTATTCAATTATTTTATTTGAAATACATTTTTTTAATGGGTTTCTCTTTATTGAATATAAATAATATGTTTATTTTATGTTTTAAAATATTATATTTTATTAATTAGAGAGAGAAAAAAAATATCTTGATCCCCCAAGTCAAGATCGTCGCCCCATTCTCCACACACGTTCTTCTTAAGGTATCCATATTTCTGTTTGTAAAAAACTTACAATGCATGTGGGCCTTGTTTGGTAACCAGATCAAAAGCTAATTTTTTGCTTTTTTACTTAAAAGTTTAAAAAGTCAAAAAAATCTCATTTTTCAATTCAAATATTTTTTTGTATTTTCTTACAATTTTTTTTTTATATTTTTTAAAAATATCATAACTTTTATTATACACATTCAATTTTTATAAAAATTATATTTTTAAAATCTACTCGTCAATATCTATAAAACAAAATCAATATTAAATATATAATTATTTAAAAATAAAATTTAAACAAAATTTTTTTGCCTTTTAACTTAAAATCATACCGGATTTATCAAATAAATTTTTTGTCTTTTTGGCTTAAAATGACATAAGGCTAAAAATTTAGCTTAAAACCAATTTCCAAACAAGGATTTGATGTATATAAAAAGAGGCTTAGGTTTTGATTGGTTACCAAAATTATTAAGGTTAGATTTTTTTTTTACTTTATGACAAATAAATTTTAAAAATTATTTAAAAGGCTTAAACATACGTAGAAACAATTATAATTTGATAATTGATTTTTCTTATAAAATTTAATATATGTATTAAAAACTTAATTTTTAAGCCAAAGCCAAACATCTCTTTAACGTTGTACGTGATTGAGGTCACTCGTGGAGGGGTTTGAAAGGGCTAGTCAAAATATATTATTAAATATATAATTACAATCATTAAAATTAAATATTAAAATAAAACTTTCATGCACAAAAGTTTTATATAAAAATATATAATCATAACCAAAATTTACAAAAATTATAGTAAAAAATAAACAATAAAAAATTGGTCAATAAAATCAGAAAAGCTAAAACAAAAAAAAGAGGAATTTTATAATTTAAGAAAACAAACTTCAAATTTAATAGGAGAAGATTTTAAAAAATATTTAAAAAAATTTAAAATATAAATAAATTTTTTAAAAAATCTAGTGAAGGCATTAATCTCTTGTGGACCATAGTGGCTCCGCCCATGGGGGTGATGAAAAGGGTGGCTTCCTAACCCGAATTTTGTAAACGAAAATATTATTTATTTTAATTTAGGACCAGTTGTATAAAAATAAAACAAAACAAAACAAAATAAAAATAAAAATAAAATTAATGAGCGAGTACGACGTTTTAGTACACACCATGCCGTGAAGTTTGGTGCGGCCGTCGCCTGCCAGTATAGCAAGTTGCAAGATTCTATGGATGCATCACGAGAGAGATCTTCGGTCTATCATGCAATATTTTTGTCCATTACTTAAAATGATATTATTTTAATAAGATATTTATTAAAATAAGGACGGTATATTATTCATAATGCATTGTATGATAAAAGATTCTAATTCATAGATCTAAGGCCAAATTATTAAAAATACAAAAAATATATAATATTTATTAATAAATTTATTTTTAATTTAAAATGAATTATCTAGATTCAATGTTTGTGAATTGAATTACATCTCTAAATTTAAACCATTCATTATAAATTATGCATAAACTTATATGTAAATTTTATAAATTTATAACATTACTACCAAATTAAGGGCACTTATATAAATAATTTCACGTGATATATTTTTTTAATAAATACTTTATTTAATGCATACTGAGCCAGTAATTTTTGTGTTTTATCTGCCTAATAAAATAGAATTATCACATTACTACTTAAAGTGTATTACATTATTAGATAAAAATAATACGTTAATAATTAGTCATAACTCATGTTTAAAGCACCTTAATTATTTAATTTTAATAACTTAAAAATAAAATATAAAATATATTAATAATTTAATAATTAGTTAATTAGTCAATTTTAAAACACTCAATTATACATCTAACATTTTTAGTTGTTAATTTATGAATGTTAAAAAATTAAACAAAAGAATAATAAAAATAAAAGCTATATCAATAAATACTTTTTACTTTTTTACATAGAATAACAGAAGAGATAGAAAAAATTAAAGAAAAATGTTGATTTAGCCAATGAATTTTAGATATATTATCCAAAACACAAGTGTATGACCGGTTATATAGGCCCTGTTTGGCTGGATATGATTTATTGATTTATAAGTTAAAAATAAGTTATGTCACTCAAATGAACCGAATAAATTATATTTTAAGTCAATAAACAAATAAGTCAATAAACTAAATAAGTAAAAAATCACTCAAACGAACCAAACTTATTTAAGTAAATAAGTCAAAATAAGTTAAATAAGTCAAAGCTTACCCAAACGAACCAACTTATTTGTATTTTAATTTATTTACTTATAAGTAAATAAATAATAAATAATCCACCCAATAGAGCCATAATAACATAGAATTGAGGTATTAAACATCTTGTGTCCTGACATTGCCAAAAGGCAAGAAGTTAACTAAGAATTATATATATGAGAAAAAAAATACAAATTATTTATTTTCAAATTAATATTTATTTATATTTATAAAAAATAAATATGGTATATATATATATATATATATCTAAGAATTATATATTCAAATTTATATTAATAATTACTTAAGATCACGCGTGAATTTGTCAAACTTCACGTGCGTCATATGTGTTCAAGTTTTGCCACCTCGCAGGAAAGAAGGAAGTCTAGCTGTATGGTTGACCTACAAATTGTCAAAAGTGCCCTTCAAGTTTTTAATTATTTCCTTTTCATTATTGTTGATCGTTTTCAATGGAAGAATCAAAAAGCAAAAATAAGATAAACCGCATTTCAAGTAACAATTAACGAAAATAAATGTAGGTTCTATATTAAAAAGATTAATTCAAAGAATATATGTTACCTATAAAATCATTCAACGCGAAGAGTCTCACGAATGAGATAAATTTATCATAAATTACTAAGTGCTCTCTTCTTTCAATGCCTAAATTAATTAGGTGGCATGCACTTTAATTGGGTCATTTGTACTGGGATTTGAGGGGTTGCTTAGAGACAATAAGGGCAAATGTTGCTTCGCTACTATGATAAACTTGAAGTAACATCAAATATTGAAGCAAAATTTTGAGCAATTTATAAGATGGGAAGAAATTTACAAAGAACTTGCCAACATCTAAGAAAAAAAATGAAGAATGTTGATATTGTGATCGATTCCCTTCAAATGATTCACTTGATTAAGAAAGGCGTTTCATCATTCTTTTCACATAGAGCCCAATTTTAAGATTTAAGATTTTTACTCCAAAAATTGAATTTCATAGTAAAATTAATATTTTTGTTCAATCAAATAAAAAGCGTAAATGTGATAGGAAAAAAGATAAATAAAAATAATCAAGAGGACGGAATGAATAGAAGAAGTAATCTATCTTAAGGATTTTCACTCCTACTTGTTTGTAAATGCATTCTAAAATTTGTAATTTAGTGTGCAATGAAAAATATGTGTTATATAATTTTGGACACTAAAGAAATTAGAATGTATTATACAAAAAGGGGAATGAGAATATAAATTCTCAAGAAAAACATCAATGACATTAACTTATGTTTTTATGGAATGAAATTGAAATATTACGGCTTTAATTTTTTACTTAAATTACACATAAAAAGTGATAATAAAAAAATCAATTGTTACATTACGATATTAGCAACATTAAAAAAATAGATTTTTAGGGCCCGTTTGGTAACGTTTACAGTTTTCTGTTTTTGTTTACAAAAAGCAAAAAACATATTTTTGCTTATGTTTTTAAAAAAATAAAAATAAAAATATATTTGGTAACATAAATAATTGAAAAGTGGTAGTTAGAGGTTACGGATGAATTTAATCAAAATTTGTTTACAAAACAAATGAAAACACATTTTTTTATTTTTTAAAATTTTGTAAATTTTGAAAACTGTTTGCAGTTTTTTAAAAACAAAAATAATTATCAAATATGTTTTCGTTTATAGTTTACAAAAAAAATAAAAACAAAAATAAAAAATAAAAAATAAAAAATATAAACGTTATCAAACAGCAACCTTAGAGTTATGCTTTCCTCTAATATGAGATTTGAGGGAATGTAATTGTACACTTTGTTTTGTTAATTTCACATCTAATGAGGTTTTGGGTAGCAGGAGTCCATCCATCGTTGTGTGGGTGGACTTGATTTCTTTCGATTTAACTTATGTTCGGTTGTTTCTTTCTTATTTGTCCTCTTTTCAAAATAATCAGAATGTGTTGGGAGAATTTTTAACGCCAATATAAATCCATGCTCGGGGATCCAGAAAATATATCTTTAATTAACTTTCAAAAATTACAATGAATTGAAATTACAGAGAATGAAATAACAGGAATAACAAACAGGAATATGCAAACCGAGTCCTGCAAT
>JAOTRH010181504.1:0-11985 GCA_034768845.1 Heliamphora exappendiculata | reverse complement strand
TGTGCATCAGCACCCTGTTCTTGATTTGCACATGTCCTGATAATCCTCCCACTACGACGAGGTAATGGAATATCAGTGACTTGTGGTTCCTCTTCCGTTCTATTGATATTTCTTCTCAGTTCTTCTAGAATAATTTTGCTATTGAGCCTGTGATCCATAATATAATCATTTTCTAAGAATTGAGCATTGGTGCTAACAATGACCTTCTGATCATTAGGGTTATAAAATAGACCATCCTTCGTTCCCTTGGGATACCCCAAAATGAATTTAGTAAACTTGTATAACTCATCATGGATCTTACTATCTCTATAAGAGTCCTATTCCTTCTTTCTGTTATACCATTTTGCTGTGGAGTGGCAGGTGCAGTCAACTAAGATGTAATCCCTTCTGACGACAAGTAGTCTTTAAACTCTCCAAAGAGGTATTCCCAACTACTGTCGGATCGTAGTGATTTGATACTTTTACCCAGATGCTTCTCCACCTCTGCCTTGAATTCTTTAAATTTTTCAAAGCATTTAGACTTACGGTGCATCAGGTAAATGCATCCATACCTTAAGTAGTCATCAATAAAACTGACAAAGTACTCAAAGCCACCTCTAACCCGGATTGTTATAGGACCACACACATCAAAATGAACCAGCTCCAACAGTTCTTTAGCTATATAGCCTTTGGCTGAAAAGGGCCTCTTGGTTATCTTACCCTCTAAGCAAGATTCATAGACTAGAAGTGCCTCCACTTCTAATGAACTCAAAGATCTATCTGCTACCAGTCTGTTTATCCTTTTTAGATTAATATGACTCAAGCGTAAGTGCCAAAGAAACGTTTGGTTCATTAAAAAAGAAAACTTTTCCTTTTATGGTAAAGTAGATGTGCTATTCATCTTAATTAGTTATAGTGTAGGAGATACAGCATACTGATTATCCACCAATGTACTAAAATAAATAAAATATTTATTTTTCATCACAACAACAGAGTCACCAAAATGAATAGAATATTTGTCATTTATTAAACTCGAGACTGAAAATAAATTTCTTCTAATCAAAGGTATATAAAGACAATCTTTTAGAAGTAGTATCCTATCTCTACTAAAACTGAGAGTGACATCTTCTACTGTAACTGCTACCACCCTTGTATTATTGTCCATGTGCAGGTAGATCTCCCCATCACTGAGCTGCTTGGTTTCTTGGAACCCCTGCAAAGAATTGCAGACATAATTAGTGACTCCCGTATCTACACACCAGGTACCAGTAGATAACACCGCTAAACATGCTTCAATAACCAGTGAACAAAAATTACCTTATTTGTTCTGCTTACTGAGAAAAACCGGGCACTGCTTTTTTCAATGCCCAAACTGGTTACAGTGATAGCACTTGCCTCTCAGCTTCTTCACACTAGCTTTTGGTCCCTTAACTACTTTTAGACTTGTGTTTTCCTGTGTCTGAATATTTTTCTTCTTCTTACCTTTCGATTTAGAGGAAGAACCCTTCTCAGCCACATACACAGAACCCGGCTTCCTAAGAACACCCTCGACTGCTTGAAGTTTCTTAAGAAGTTCTACCAGTAAGTAGCTGAGCTTATTCATAGACTAATTAAAGCAGAACTTCTTAAAACTTTCAGGCAGTGACTCGAATATGATATCGACCTGGGTTTCCCTGTCAATTTCAACTCTAATGATCTCCAGTTCAGTCAAAAGACTGATCATCTTAACAATATGATCCCTAACTGGTGTACCTTCAACCATATTTGCATTCATTAAAGATCTCATGGCCACCTGCCTAGCAGCACGATGTTGATCCCCAAATATTTCTTTAAGGTTCATCATCATGTCATAGGCACTGGGTATAAGCTGATACTGATGCTGTAAAACATTTGACATTGAAGCTAAAATATAATAGCGAGCCATCTGATCAGCATTCTGCCACTTCTAATGGGCCTGGGTTTCTCTTTCGGTAGCCTCCTCATCAGGTACTGGTGGACATGTGAGACCCTAACCCATTTTATTTTAGGAAATGATCTAAGTGTTGACGGGAGTAAGAATTAATGTTTGGTCTTACTTCTTTGGTTCAGGTTTTCTCCCAACGTTGACTGCTCAAGCGGTGGGTGCGCGCTCGAGCAAGCTGGTGGCAGCGAATGGGTTTGTGAGGTGATCGCTCGAGTGGTGGTCATCCACTCGAGCGATGGTATGGCAGAGGGGTATGTCGGTAGGGGTCCGCTCGAGCGGTGGTCGAGCGCTTGAGCGGTGGAAGTCTGGTGCGAGATTCTATAAATATCTGAGGCTTGGAGATATTTTGGAATAGTTAGATTCTAAGCTAAGTTTCGATTTTCTCTACCTTCTCTCTAGCTTTTATTGGGCCCAGCCTATGGCTCAACTTTCAGCAATCGGACAACAGTCCTTGCTATTGGTGCCAGGGGCTTCACATCTATCAGGACAGATTCCCATTTCGACGAGGTTCAGTTTTTGAGACATCGAGCTTTTGGCTCAACGAGGTAGGATCATAGACTTTACTACTGTTAAAATGTGCTACGTGCAATTATATACTTTTTCACCGGTTGAAAAATGTTTTAATTTCTTTTTTTATGTTTAAACCTTGTTATTGAATAAAAAGCATGTTTTAACGCATTTTTCTTGGTTTATTACATGATTTGAATGTGTTGTTATCCGTGGTTTTCGAAAAGGTGGTTTTGAAAATAGAGATTTTATAAAACGTATTTTTGGAAGTTTGGAGCTAACCCTTGGGGTTGAGTCTCAACTTTTAAAATATTTTGCAGCATGTTTTTACATGCTTGTTAATCTCCATGTTGATAGATGTTGGATCTCTTTTTATACATGTTGATGTATAACTATTTTGCAGGTTTTTTGTAGCTGAGTTACGTGTTTCTTTTTAAAATGATTCTCTAGATGTACCGAAATAGCGGTTATTTGGCACGAGTTACCCTCGGTGGAAGTCTGAAAACGTGCGCAGAGTAGGTGCCTTTGTCCTTTGGGATAATTCTCGTAAAGAAGGTGGTAAGTTCTTTTGTTCTTCGATTTAAGTTCATAAAGTCAGCAGTTACATTGTGATGGCACCGTATAGAACTTGTCATTACCTAACTGGTCCTAAAATGGTTAGGGATTGGGTAATGGGCAAGAGTCTATAGTTACTACCTATGTCCCTTTGTGACAGAGTCAGTACATAGGAATCGTTTTATCATTTTTCTCGATTGTGTGTTTCAAGTGAAAAATATCATTTTATCATTTTCCTCGGTTGTGTGTTTCGAGTGGAAAATATCATTTTCTCTTTCCTCGGTGTGTGATCCGGGTAGAAAATAATGTTTTGGTTACTGCTTCTCTTTAACTATGTAAACATTATCTGCATTGTTGATATGCATGGTTTTAAGGATGAAAATATGGTATTTTATGAAGTAAAACCGTTTTGAGGCTCGTGTTAGCCTGATAAAAAACTTAGGATTTTCAAGATGAAATCCTTTTTGGCTCATGTGGTTGAGTCTTTCTGCTATATGATTGCATAACCTGCTTTACAGCTTTATAGTATATTTCTATTGGGTTTCGAAACACGGTGTGGGATTTTGTTGTAAGACCTTTTTCAGGTAAACGTGGTCCTATAGATTGACCCGGTGGTGCCTGGAGATGGCTGATGATAAGACTTCTCTTTTGTCTGGATGGGTAGCTTATACCTTGTTGTGTATGTTTCATGTTTGAATGTAGCATGCTGTAAAACATATGTAATTCAGATGGATGTATGCATGATTTATTGCTTTTGAGATAAACATGGGTTGGTTGTTATTTTTCGTAGTTTCTTACTACATTTTCGTTATTGGGTTCAACAATTTACAAAATAGATTTTCAAATAGTTTTTGCTTCGTATAAACTCTTGTGCTTTGAGGAGATTTTAGAACAGTCTAAGCTTCTTTAAAAAGATTTTCTTATCTAAAACTTGTATTTTGTTTCTTTTAAAAATGCTTGGCTTGTGGGCTGTAATCGTAGTCTCTTGGACTACTCTTTGAATCAAATAAACCCTCGGTAATGCATTTTACAAAAATTTTAGCCTCGTCTTAGCTTTATAGTTTTCATCCATTCTGTTGGGCAATTTCGGTGGTTGCTTGTGGGCTTTTCGCGTGATCCAGAGTTTCAGGCGTGATACATTGGTATTAGAGCTCTGGGTTCGAATACTTAAGAGCCGTGAAAAGAGGGTGCGTTACCTTGTGAGGAAAGATGTGTGTGTGCTTGGTTGCTTGTGTTTGGAACATAAGCATGATAGCTTGCTGTGTATATGTGAGCATGGACATTAGACGTTAGGATTGATTAGTCTTGCCTTCGAGCATTTGGATTAACGAACTTAGGAGCCAAGTTAGAAATGCGTTTCGCGGACGTGATTTCTAGTAAGGAACCTAAGTATGTTCTCCAAAGTGACGTGTCATTCTTGTCGATTTTTCTCGATATCGGTGTTGTGTCTGCATAATTATTATGGCTATATGTTAGCATTATTATGTGGTATGTGTTAGAAATAACATGATAGGTCAACCTTAGGTGGTCGTGTTTCATGTTTCCTTTATATATAACTTGTACACTCTTCGTGACAACGAGACCGTGGTTTGGGTCTTGAATGTGCGACTCAGTTCCTATCAGTTGTAGAGGTAAGGATATGGGCTGAGCGTCGATCGCTTGGTATGTTGTGGAACTCGTCAGTGAGTTGGGTTCAACCGTGTGAGGTTAGCTGTGGCTGGTAAACCGTCGAGTGTTGGTATGAGCAGAGTTTTGTTCGGGTGTAGTCGAAGTATGGTTAATGGCTTTGGCTTTGGTAGATGGGTCCTCTTGGGAGTATACTATTAGAAGTTGTAGATGTGTTATGGATAGCCTTGTGAGTAGGGGCAAAGGGGTGTGAGAGACTTTAGGAGTTAGTTGTTATGACTGGATTTATGGAAAGTGGTAATCCCTTTTGGTTAGGATTTGGTGTACGTGGTTTCAGCCGTGTGATGGATTAGGTACGTCGTGAGCCATGCTATGTCATGAGCCGTGTACTCAGGAGGAGGTATAGACGGGAACATAGTGGATGGGAGCATTGTACTCCTTGGCCGGGTGTATGTTGAGATAGCAGAACGTGAGTGGTTCTGGGAATATCCCTGTCAGTAGGATGTTGATGGTGATCAGTAGGATGTTGTCGGTAGTCTGAGTAGTTCTGATGACCTTGGACGTTGTCTACCTTACTGAGGTTGAGACCTGAGTTACGAGTGAGTAAACTCGAGAACATGGGGACGAGTATGAGTTGTAGATATGTTGGGAGTAAGCATGAGTCGCGGTTGTGCTGGAATGTGTAAGGGTTCAGGTTATGATTTTAACATGCGATGAGTATCAATTTTGTGGGATTCCTATGGGAATACAGGTCTGTGGTTTGGTCGATATTCTAGTGATTGGGAGATCGTGTTTGGGAACCGTGCTAGGTGTATGTGGTTGGCTTAGTGCTGAGACGATGTATCTTGAGTATGATATGTCCAGAGATTGTTTGTGTTCCATCTTAGGTTCAAAGATGGGTATGTTATTTGCTCATGGGAATGAAGTGTGAAGTGATGAGGTTCAGTAGTGGACCGTGTGGTTTGGCTGGCCTAGGGTGATAGGTGAGGAATCGCAGGGTACGATGCCTGTGATTGATGTGTGCCTTGAGGGCAGAAGTGCAAAAAGTGTCTGCATGGTTGTCAGAGTTATTAGTAACTCTGGATGAGAGGTCTTAGAATTAGGTTTCTTTTTCTTAGAGCCATGCGCTTTCTATGTGAGCTGCTTGGACAGTGGGCTCGAGGCCAGGACGTGATTGTGGTTTGCCTAGCAGGAGTTAGGTGGTGTAGCGCAACCTTGTAAAGTGAGGTTTTAGGTGCAATGGGATGTGTTGTACTAGGTATGCAGATAGATAGTGTTCACGTGTGTGAATGAGGTCTGAAGTTGAGAGCTTGGTGTAACAGATGATCTGAGTATTGTGATCGGAGTTGACAATAGTTGTGTGGCTGTAGTCAATGTGACCTCGAGGTAGGATTTATAGAGTTCTTAGAGGCTAACTATTGATGAGTATTGGGAGTACGCTGAGGTTGGGTCATGATTTCTTATTGGTCTTTTCTTTCCTTTGGATGGGAAGAGAGAGAGAGTTTTCTTGTAGACGATTATCTGGTGCGAGTTATTTCATCACGAGTGGATAGAGATGTCAGGTTCTTGATTGGTTTAGGTTTTGGTTGTGTTATGAGACTGTGGAATCTCAGTGGATTTATACCTATGTTGTGACCCTTGAAGTTGTGACTCAGGGACGTGTATCGTCAGGATTGGGTGATTGTTGGACTAATCCTTTATGGTTTCAACGGATGGTTGAACCATTTGGGTTGTGTTCTCTGTGAGGTTGAGTTCGTAGACAGGGAATGCTTGGGGAGTTTCCGTTGAGATGCAGAGTTCTTTTGCAGTGATCAGTTGAGGATTGTTGACTGTTGTGTGCGTATGATTGTGCTTCTAACTCATGGCAAAGCAGGAATTTTGTCAGACCAGTGCAGCTGTGATATGCGTATGGTGGGTTTCTGATAAATTTTTCTGAGTCTGGCTTTTTGTTCTGTTTGAGGACTTGAAACTGCTTAGAGTTCTTGGAGTCGAGGAATGGTTGTCGACTGTGGTAAGTGTTGTGCTTTGGCATAACTGCTGTTTGTGTGGATGGTGGTCCCGAGAGTATGCTGTTGGAGAAGCCTTAGTTGGCGTAGCCTGTTTGGACCGACATGATTGTTTGGTTGGGAATGGAAGGGCCGTGATGAGTTCTACATGTGAGGAAATTGCTCAGTGTAAGATGCAAGTCATGATGGTGTCTTGGGGTCAAATATTTTGCTATTGTGGACTCAAGGGATTGAGGTATGTGTTATGAGTTGGAGTTGATGTCGAATGATAATCATCATATTTGCTTTGTCGAACGACAGCAATCATGTTTGTTTTGAGGTTGATCTGTAGTCTTGGTATCAATGATTGGATAGTGAGACGTTGAGATGTGTAGTGCTGTGCGGTTACACAGGAGACCTGGTTGGGTTTGTGTAGGTTATTGGATACCTATGAGGTGTTCTGTCTGCGTGACGTGTTCGGTTAAACGACTCGTTAGGTCAGGTGACTTTGTGGCTGTGATGCCGGCTTGGTTTTCGATTGTGTGAAACCTTGTCTGGAACAATGGTGTGCCACCTGATGTTTCTCCTGGGTGAGAATTGTGGTTTGTGATAGAAGTTTGAGTAGAGGATGAAGGTTTGAGGGTTTGTTGAGATGCATTCTTTGATGTCTAGGTGAGTAAGTGAGCTTCTCTCTGGTGTCGGGTGTTTATGTTATTACTCGTGGATGGATGTCATGTTAACTATAGGGATGGCATTGTTAGCATCAGCAGGGTAATGATGTGGTATCAAAGTCGGTGGTCGTCTGGTGATTATCAGAACTTGAGTAAAATTTGTGCGCGGGGTGTGTGACTTCTTGTGATTGATGTCGGAGTTGGACGTTGTGTGTTTGGACTTCTTGTGATCTTTATTTTTGGGTATAAAGAGCGTTTGAGATCAAGTACTGTGGTGGCTTGGTCTCTTGCTTTGCGTTTGTTGCTGGGATGGTATGTGTTCGGCGAGAGTTGTGTTTTGAGGTTTGACAGTGTGAGTTGGATTTTGATTCGACGCTTTTTGGATGTGTCATGGATGACAATAGTGTCAGTAGGACTTGCCCATGCGCGCAATCTGTATGGAGGTTGAATATTCAAGTTATGTTTTCTTCGTGTGACGACAGTTTTAGGGTTTCAATTGCTGGGGCATTTATGCTGTTATGAAGTATCGCTGGTTTGCATCGAAGATGGTTGATGATTGATGAGCTGGTGTTTGGCTTGCGTTCAGTGTTGAATTTTGGGGTCAAAATTCCTTTAAGAGGAGGAGAGTTGTGAGACCCTAGCCCGTTTCATTTTTGGAAATGATCTAAGTGTTGACAGGAGTAAGAATTAATGTTTAGTCTTGCTTCTTTCAACAACCAATGAACAAAAATTACCTTGTTTGTTCTGCTTACTGAGAAAATTCGAACGTTGCTTTTTTCAATGCCCAAACTGGTTACAGTGATAACACTTGCCTCTTGGCTTCTTCACACCAGCTTTTGGTTCCTTAACTACTTTTAGACTTGTCTATTTCTGTGTCTGAATATTTTTCTTCTTTTTACCTTTCAGTTTAGAGGAAGAACCATTCTCAGCCACATACACATACACAGAATCGGGCTTCCTAAGAACACCCTCGGCTGCTTGAAGTTCCTTAAGAAGTTCTACCAGTAAGTAGCTGAGCTTATTCATAGAATAATTCAAGTAGAACTGCTTAAAACTTTCAGGCAGTGACTCGAGTATGATATCGACCTGGGTTTTCCCATCAATTTTAGCTCCAAGGATCTCCAGTTCATTTAAAAGACTGATCATCTCTAGAGCATGATCCCTAACTGGTGTACCTTTAGCCATGTTTGCATTCATTAAAGATCTCATGGCTACCTGCCTAGCAGTACGATTTTGATCCCCAAATATTTCTTTGAGGTTCATCATCATGTCATAGGCACTGAGTATAGACTGATGCTGATATTGCAAAACATTTGATATTGAAGCCAACATGTAACAACGAGCCATCAGATTAGCTTTCTGCCACTTCTGATGGGCCTGGGTTTTCCTTTCGGTAGCCCCCTCATCAGGTATGGGTGGACATGTGAGACCCTAACCCATTTCATTTTTGAAAATGATCTAAGTGATGACAGGAGTAAGAATTAATGTTTGGTCCTGCTTCTTTGATTCAGGTTTTCTCCCAACGTTAAATGCTCCAGCGGTGAGTGCGCGCTCGAGCAGGCTGGTGGCAGCTAGTGGGTTTGTGAGGTAACCGCTCGAGCGGTGGTCATCCACTCGAGCGAGGGTATGGCAGACGGGTATGTCGACAGGGGTCCGCTCGAGCGGTGGTCGAGCGCTCGAGCGGTGGAGGCCTAACGCAAGATTCTATAAATATCTGAGGCTTTGAGATATTTTGGAATAGTTAGCTTCTAAGCTAAGTTTTGATTTTTTCTGCCTTCTCTTTAGCTTTTGATGGGACCGGGACTCGATTTTTAGCAATCGGACAGCAGATCCTTGCTAGTGGTGCCGGGGGATTCACATCTATCCAGACAGAATTCCGTTTCGACGATGTTCAATTTTTGAGACATCGAGCTTTTGGCTCAACGAGGTAGGATCCTAGACTCAACTACTGTTAAAAGGTACTACGTGCAATTATATACTTTTTCACTAGTTAGAAAATGCTTTAAATGCGGTTTTTCATGTTTAAACCTTGTTGTTGGATAAAAAGCATGTTTTTATGCTTTTTTCTTGATTTATTACGTGATTCGGATGTGTTGTTATCCATGGTTTTTAAAAATGTGGTTTTGAAAATAGAGGTTTTATAAAACGTGTTTTTGGAGGTTTGGAGCTAATCTTTGGGGTTGAGTCTCAACTTTTAAGACATTTTGAAATATGTTTTTACATGCTTGTTCGTCTCCATGTTGATGGATGTTGGATCTCTTTTTATACATATTGATGTATAACTGTTTTGCAGGTTTTTCGTAGTTGAGCTACGTGTTGGTTTTTAAAATGATTCTCTAGATATACCGGAATAGCAAGTATTTGGCACGAGTTGCTCTCGGTGGAAGTCTGAAAATGTGCACATAGTAGGTGCCTTTGTCCTTCAGGGTAATTCCCGTAAAGACGGTGGTAGGTGCTTTTTTCCTTCAATTTCAGTTCATAAAGTCAGCAGTTACATTGTGGTGGCACTGTATAGAACTTTTTATTACCTAATTGGTCCTAAAATGTTTAGGGATTGGATAATGGGCAGGAGTCTATAGTTGCTACCTCTATCCCTTTGTGACGGAGTTGGTACATAGAAATTATTTTATCATTTTCCTCGGTTGTGTGTTCCAAGTGAAAAATATCATTTTATCATTTTCCTCGGTTGTGTGTTCCGAGTTAAAGTATCATTTTCTCTTTCCTCGGTGTGTAATTCGGGTGGAAAATAACGTTTTGGCTATTGCTTTTCTTTAATTGTGAAAACATTATCTGTATTGTTGATATGCATGGTTTTAAGAATGAAAATATGAGATTTTATGAAGTAAAACCGTTTTGAGGCTCGTGTTAGCCTGATGGAAAACTTGGCATTTTCAAGATGAAATCCTTTTTGGCTCATGTGGTTGAGTCTTTCTGCTATATGATTGCATAACCTACTTTACAGCTTTATAGTCTGTTTCTATTGGGCTTCGGCTCACGGTGTGAGATTTTATTGTAAAACCTTTTTCAGGTAAACGTGGTCCTATAGGTTGACCCGGTGGTGCCCGAAGGTGACTGATGACAAGACTTTTATTTTGTCTGGATAGGTAGCTTATACCTTGTTGTATATATTTCATGTTTGAATGTAACATGTTGTAAAACATATGTAATTTAGATGGATGTATGCTTGATTTATTGCTTTCGAGAGAACCATGGGTTGGCTGGTTGTTGTTTTCCATAGTTTCTTACTACGTTTTCATTGTTGGGTTCAACGGTTTACAAAATAGATTTTTAAATGGTTTTCGCTTCGTATAAACTCTTGTGCTTCGAGGAGATTTTGGAACGGCCTAAGCTTCTTTAAAAAGATTTTCTTATCTAAAACTTGTATTTTGTTTCTTTTAAAAAGGCTTGGCTTATGCGTGTAACCGTAGTCTCTTGGACTACTCTTTGAATCAAATAAACCCTCGGTAGTGCGTTTTACAAAGGTTTTAGCCTCGTCTTGGCTTTATAGTTTTCATCCGTTCTGTTGGGCGATTTCGGTGGTTGCTTGTGGGCTTTTCGTGTGACCTGGAGTTTGGGGCGTGACAGGACATATCTCAGTTAAAATAAACTTGTAATCCTCAGTAGTTAATACAATATCCAAATTCTGTTTCCAA
This sequence comes from Heliamphora exappendiculata, assembly GCA_034768845.1. Taxonomy (NCBI): domain Eukaryota; kingdom Viridiplantae; phylum Streptophyta; class Magnoliopsida; order Ericales; family Sarraceniaceae; genus Heliamphora; species Heliamphora exappendiculata. The sequence goes on along the minus strand of JAOTRH010181504.1, from coordinate 1,046 downwards.
TCAACATAGTTTGATCCTGTAAGTTTATTTTTTTTGAGAATAGAACCTAGTGGGTTGAAAGCTATTTTAATCCTAGAAATTACATAATTAAAATACTGTTAATTATGATGAGTAAAATTTTGAATTTATTTTAATTTGGTTCTCTCTACTATTTTAAAATTAATTCGCCAGCAGCCTAGTAACTTGAGAATAACATCCCACGATGGGTAGACGTCTACTATTCTTCATAAGATTAGACAAGCTAATTCTTTTTAATTTTAGTATCTAGGCAACTGACTATACCAAGTAAAATTAAATAGATGACATAACTTCGGTCTAGTATATAATAGCAGTGACTCAGATGGATAGGATACTAGTATATATAGCTAAATGTTAACCATCACCTAATCGCAAATAAATCGATTCGCAATAAACCCTTCAGATGGAAAAGTGATCCACACTAACAATTATCTAGAATTATCTCTAAAGGAGGTTGGTACTTATGATGCCACAATTAATCTGTCCGATGTGGAGGAAGACCTTACTGTCAACACGCAGAGTTTAATTGCACCGCCTACAAACTGATGATGGAGACCGCGGGATTTATCTGTGAATAAATTTTTTCTCCCACTTAGATTTTTAAAATATTTTTTAGAGTTATAAATAACCATTTAATTAAAATAAATTTATTAATTTTAAAATTTATACGATCTGATATAATCAAGCATCTTTCCGTGTACACGATTCCAAATATTCTGCTTCACCAAACTATTTTTTCGTGTTTAAATGCGTAACAAATAAAATTTAATAAATGCACAGTTTTTCCTTTAGTTTTTCAAGTAAGATAGTGATTAAAAGTATTTATTTATTTTATTTTTCGTTCCACATTTTTCAAACAATAATAATTTATTTTGATTAAATATTTTTCTATTTAATTAATTCAAAATCCAGAATTAATTCATACATTTTTTTTAAGATATTCAATTTTTAAAAAAATCATCTTTAAACGTGATATTTTGTAAAAAAAAATAAAATATCTAAAGTTTTTTCATTTAATTAAAATTAAT
>JAOTRH010181493.1:0-11985 GCA_034768845.1 Heliamphora exappendiculata | reverse complement strand
ATTTGCCCTTGATAATTAATCGAAAAAGGGAAGTATTTGCCTTTTATGCCCTATTTTATTCTATCTTTTTTCCATAATTACATAAAATAAATACTTTTATATTTATAAATACATGTATAACTAGAAGAGTCATCCATGAAAAATAAGATAAGGTTTCTATGTTCGGTGGCAGAATCAGCAGCAATCCTTCAATACAAACAAATCCTGATATGTGACTCAAGTCATCTGCTGCAGAGCCTCTTCAGAAGTAGAGACCACAAAAGTTAGATGATTGGAGCTTTGGCTCCAAATATTTTACTTATTTTTAAGTATTTGATTTGATAAAAAGTTAAAAATAACGTAAAATAATTTTTTAAGTATCATGCAAACATCAAAAAACAAAAATAAAAAAAATATTTTTTGTAAAATAATTTTACGTGAAAAATATTTTTCATTGTAAAATATTTTACGTCGAAACAAATGAAGCCTTAATAACTCAACTTTTATATTAGTAGTTCTAATAATTCATCAAATATTATTTTTTATCGATTATATAAAATAAATATATTTGACATTGTCATTCGTTGATGTCTTATGATGCCAAAGAGCTTATACTAACCTAAATCCAGACAGTTCACTAACCAGCTGATCCAATTTGAGCCAATCTTCAGACTATTTGCGCTGCAGTGAGCAAAACCAAGCATAATCAGAGCCTCAGATAACAAGTAAAGCTAATAATGTTGAGAAGGATTTCAGCCCAACAAATTGCAAACCATAACAAGCATAAAGACTATATGGGCTCGTTTGTTTCGACGGACTAATAATCTGCTCGAACTATTAATCCGGAGTATAGTCCAATTCGATATTTGTTTGTATAAAAAAACCTCCGAACTAATTATCCGGAAGAATTGTTAGTCCGCCAAATGAAAGATAACTTCGTAAAGGGAGGGGTGGGATTAAGAAAGATTAGATTAAGGAGTGAATTTGAAAATTTTAAAAAATAATAAGAAATATTAAAATATTAAAATAAATAACATAAAATTTAACTTATTAATTTATTTAACTTAATTTTAAAATAAATTAACTTAATACGAGGGTAATATTGGAAATTAATTATTATAATCCTATCCAACGTTATTTAATCCCACCTTAATCAAACATGAGTTTATCTAATCCGTTATTTAATCCTACTCAAATCAAACACAAAAAAATTAATCCCATCTAACTATTAATTCTATCCAATCTATACCGATTATCAAACGAACCCATATGAGTTACCATATTGAGCCATTCATGAATAACAAGAACTGTGAAAGCTCCAGGATGCCAAGAGCACCGGTCATTCTCCTCACCGGTATCGCAAAGTTCAACCATGTTGGAGAATGCTCGAACCAAGTTTATTTTTTTACTCATACTTGGAGGGATCTAAGAACTCAAAGGGAACTAAAGATTGCTCGGGATAGAATTTGTAGGGTGTTGCACTTGCGTGGGTCTTGCAAGATCCAGGCTTTGCAATTGTCACCAAAATAAACCTGCCATCAAAGAACTGAAGAGCAAACCACATTACAAGTCAAGAAATTCCTCTGTTTGGTCACTTTAGATAGCTGATAATTACTGAAGTGAATCCGCCTACCTTTCCGTTCATCTCTTTTACAGCCGTTTGTGCAGACTCCTCGCTGGTAAACCATGCATATGCGAATCCCAAAGGCTTCTTACTCTTTTTATCGGTTATGATCTTAACTGCTTGACACCACTTAATAATTTCAATCCAGCTACGGATAATGTGTTTTACACTTGGTATGGGGACCATCGCAGTGAGTGTGCGATGATTCATGTTGTGTAAAAGTGCACTGTCTCTAGACTTTATCTAATAATTTAGCTAAACTAGAAAGTTGTGATCCAAGTGGTAAATAATATAGCATAACAATACTATATGAGTAGTCCATTCATTCTTGAAGATGCTTCAAACACAACCCAACCAGAAAGCTTAAAAGAGCAAAAATTCACCTCTGAAAACTTCCCCAAACTGTGATAATGCTGTCTTCAATGTGCCTTCAGATGTCGATTGCGACAGTCCTGCATCAAATTAGCTCATAGTCCTCAAAATGAAGGTGTGATCAAAAAACTTTTATGTTCCTCCACATACCAATTTGTTAATGGATTGTCAAGATTCTAAATCCCTACACTCCTCAATATCTTTAATATGATCTAACCATCACAACCATTTCCAAGTAAGCTTCACATCTTCATGTGAGATCAAATTGAAAAACTCATTTCTAAGTTTGTGAAAACCTGCACTTTGAGCGTTACAAACCCTTGGTAGCCGACGTGACTTATATACATATAGAAGGTCTCTTATTTTAATCGAAGGGGGATAACATACCATCATGCTCCATAGCTGACATCCCGACGGCCCCCCTCTGTCAAAATTGACCAGATGATAAAACTCTTTCCCTTCCGGCAACTTCACACACCTATTAATATTTGGCAACATGGCAAATTATTTTAACCCAGCCTAAAAGTCACCCCCTCTTTGACTTCAACCACAGGGCAACAACCCATTCAATCCTATACTCAAATATTCTATACTTGGCATGGTAATTGCTCTGATACCAAATTTTACAAACTTTTAAGTAGAACAGACTATTGAAAATTGACTTGGGGAGGGTGCCCAAGTAACTTGTACACACACTAATAGTCCCTTATTTTAATCGATGTGAGACATAATCGTAGCATTGTGTCACTGTGCAACTCTCAAACCAGAAGAATTTAAAATCCTAACTGTGCAAAGTGCAATACACCAATGCAAATACTGCTATTTAAAAAAAAAAAAGGAAATGGGAAAAGAAGTCAAATTAGTTTTGCTCACCTGAAGAAGGTGGAAGGGAAGAAGATAAGTAATTGAGAAATATATATATACTAATAGATAAATGGAGGGTGCTTAGCACACAAAAAATCTATATAATAAAACAGTTCATGTTTTCAAATTATATGTGAGAGAACTGTTTTTGAATGGCTTAGATCTTCTCAGTTTATAAGTGAATACTGAGATGATTTAGCACAAATCTAAATTTTCGCTCACTTTTCAAGATGTGATCAATGCATCTCTTTTATTTCTTTTTGCACATTTTTCATTTGTAAGTTAGAAATTTTTTTTCTAAAGGTACAAATAATTAAAGAAAACATAAATTCTGTTAGCATCCCTCTTACGCTAGATACTCAATTTGATCTCTCTCTCTAACAAAGGTTTTTGCCTTTTGTTATGTTTTTCTTATTTTTTTATTAACATAAATTAACAAATTAATAATATTAGATTTTTACTTGAGCATCTTAAAATTAGCTAATTAACTAATTATCAAATTATTAATATTATTTTTTATTTTATTCTTAAATTACTAAAATTTGATAATTGAGTACTTTTAGGCACGGGTAATAACTAGTAAATAGATAAAGGGAGAGTACCCATTTGGTGTTCCATTTAAAATAAAACTGTGTGAATTTTTTGATATAAAAAATACCCTCACTTAGTATTAATTTAAATTTGAAATTGTGTGAATTTTTTGTTTTACTCAAACACCCATCAAACTTTTCCTCTATTATCAAATTTAAAAATTATAACTACACACAATTTAAAAATTGATCCATTATACTATTTACTTTTTCGAACTGTTTTAATTTTTAAATATACTCTTGCACAAGCATACGTATACCAATCGCTACTAGAAATAAAGCTAGGATATAGAATAACCTCTGTAGTCATATACCAGTGACAAATCAAATGGTACCCGCATATGGAATGTGGAGGGAGTTTATAGTGCATTTTATTTTCCTATTATGCCCTTACGTTTATGAGTGAAAAGTTATCTAAACACTAAAATTTAGACAATATAATGTGCAATTCTTTTAAGACATGTTTTGCATTACAAAAAGTATGAGTGAACTTCAATTTAGTACCCACGCCAAGTGGAGTGTTGGCTTTATAATTTAAGATAGAAGATAAATATAGTGCAGTATAATTAAGGTTAGTGGCGCACGCTATGTATATGCAATTTTTAATTTATTGTGATACAAATTTTAAATTAAAAAAATTAAAGAGAATGGTGCACGCTATGTGCGTGCAATTTCTATTGTAATATAAATGTTAAATTTTAAAATTTTGAAGAGAAAAGAAAATGAAGCGATTATAATTTTCAAACTAAAATAGAATCAGTTGCGAAAAAGTAGAGTGATGTGGTTTTAAAATTATACCCTCATATTTTTAAAATAAAATTAGTTATAAAAAATGGCATTTTGGGTGAAAATAAAATCCACACAAGTTCAATTGTAGAGAACACTAAGTAGGCACTCTCCTTTAATAGAAATGACATTTTGGTAAAAAAAAAGTATATACAATTTCAATTTTGGGAAACACCAAGGCCCTGATTGGCAACTTAGCATTTTAGTTTTTTTAGCCTAAAAGCCAACATAAGTTGTTTGGCACAAAAAGCAAAAAAGTTAAAAAATCAAAAAATTAAATCAGAACACTAATCCTAAGGCTATCTTATTTAAACTTTCACCTCATTTTAAAAAAAATAATACTTTTACTTAATAACTTATTTATTACCAATATTCATTATAGATAATCATAATAATCAATTACATACAAGGATAGTAATGTCCAGTTTGAATAAAAAAATTAACTTTTTACTCACTCAACCAACTTTTAAAAAGCTAGCTTAAAATGTAATTTACCAAATAACATACTTTCAATCCAAACAAGAGTTTTGGCTAAAATGCAAAAAAATAATGAAAAAAAACTTTAAACCTAATTACCAATTGCGCCCAAGGGAGTGCTCACCTATAATTAAAAGTATAGATCTCCCTTAATATTAGTTCTAGTTATGGCACTAAATTATCTATTTTAGTAATTTAGGAATAGAATATAAAATATTATTAATAATTTAATAATTAATCGTATAATTTTAAAGTACTCAATAAAAAAATGAAATTGTTAGTTTGCTAATTTATGAAAGTAAAAAAAGACAATAAAATTAAAAATTAAATTATTTTTTTATTGGATTAGTAAAATGAGTATCAAGGCATATATATATATATATAGAAGAATATGAGAAATGTGATGGCAGCAAACGAAAATAACAACAGAGAAAGAATGCAATCACACAGAAGACACGATTTACATGGTACACCCAACACTAGGGCTACATTCGCGAATTTGCGATGATTTTACTATAACAAGAGACAATACAATACAAAGTTCAAGAAATCATAACAGAAGCAAAGAATATAAAAACCCAAAATCGGGTCAGAAGCCAAAAAGTTCAACCTCCTAACGGCCTCAGCCTCCGCTGGACTAAGCATCACCAAAAAAAATAAAAAACATTTAAAACCATGATGACTCAGGAACGGGTCGAGTCAAAGATTGGATCCCCCGAAAATAATCAGGCTCCACAATTGTCTTATTTTAAGAGTTAGATTTTTAACACCTACATGCATGCAACCTCAAGTTGTTCTATATTGTTGTATATATAGATATATGCATATATGTATGACTGTCGCTGTGTGTGTTTGCATTTATGTATATTGCTTTCAATCCGCAAAATGGACTCCGTCTTAATGAGATGAAATCATTAAGGGCAATAATGCATGAGAAGAACAATAATTTGCAAGAAAACAGCCATAGAATTGTATACCTTTTATGAAGATTATCGTGGAAGGAGATTTAGCGGGCTCGATCGAAGAGGTCGAACTCTCGCAGCAACGAAACCTCTGTAGAGATGGATTAGGGTTTAAGAAATTGAGGGTCGAAGAAATTGAAATTTCAGAGATCCTATAGATGGATATCGAAAAAACTTGAGGTTCTGGTACGGAGGGTTTCGAAATTGAAGAACTTCTGCGGATTTGAACGGAGGAAATTGGGAACGAAGATGGTGACCAAAACAGCGCCATTCGATTCGAAACCCAGGCTTCAAATGAACCGGGGGTGTTCTACAATAAATTGGGTGCAACTTTACTGTTTTTCATTTTCTTATTTTTTTTATGAAATATAAATAAAAATATTTTTAGTAATTATTTTTAATTTTAAAAAAATATAAACAGTTTTTAAAAGTTACTAATTTCTTATACACAAAAATAGAAGTTTTCAATAGTTTCGTAAATAATTTCATATTTTATCTTTTCTCCTTTTTGACCTTATGTCTCGATTGTTATTTTGGTCACCACATTTATTATCACATCCGATCATTGATTCTGATGACCACATTCAGTTACCACCTTCAACTACCACCTATCGTCATTATTTTTGACGATTATTTTTGTTCACCACTTTTAACTACTATTATTATATCTTGCTATTATCACTGGTAAATATCTTAGGCCGTCATCTTTGATCATCACCTCTTACAATTACTTTCGGTAATAATTTTCGACCACTACTTTCGAAAGTATCAAATGTATATATCTTTTTTTGTTTTTCATAAAAAAATGAGCAAAAACATGTTTATTTTATTTTATTATTAGTAAACAGAAAAAAATACAAATATTACTAAACGGGTCCTCATCAACTTAAAATTAGATTCCTTTTCTAAATAAACTTGCTTATTTAGTTATAAGTTACAACTTAAAATAATATTTTATTAAGTCCTATCTCATATTATTATACCATAATTACTCCTAATACACTCTTCATGCTCTGTTTCACAAATTTAAAATTTTTAACTAAATAAAAAATAGTCATTTGAAAATCGATATCAATAGAAACTTAAAAAAATCGGACCAGAATTGTTCAGAATTTTCGTTGTAATATTCTATCCAAAAGCGACTAGAATATGAGGCAATGTTTTGATAGAGAAATGAGATATTTCATAGATACACAAATAGAGTCCTCATTTATCCTTTTAATAATATACTTTATCTCATTTTTTTAACATATAATTGCATTATTTAACAAATAATGACTTATTTATGCGTGAAATAAATCAATAAAGTGTATCATTTGTTTTAAAAATATATTTCATCTAACAAGAAATGAGATATTGCAGAATGTCTAATTTTTTAATCAAAATATTATCTCATTTTCTGTAACAAATGTATCGCTGAATTTTTTACTAGAATCGTTCTGACAATCTAAGAACGCCACCTAAATTTAGATAGAATATTTTCAAATCACATGTCCAACCCAGAGGACAAAATTATCATGGTCCTAACGAAATAAAATGACAAAACTACCGTGGCCAATTAACAACGAAATGGCGTTACACCTACAAAATTCGTTTATGCATCTTCATGTATTCGTTCAAGAAAATTCTTTGCAAAGTCGTCTTGACCCCAATCGTGTTAAGAGAATGTGAAAAGGTATATTTATCACAATTAATTATAAATTTTAAAAAAAAAAAATTATAAAATAATTAAAACATGATTAGAACTTATTACTAAACAAATTCACTAAGTGGCACCTAAATTAATTTTCCTTGAAATGAATTCAGAGACTCGCATGGCTGGCTGGTTTGCACCCACAGAAAACGGAAGGTCAGTGAAATTACCAAGATGCCCCTAATTTTGGGCTTGAGTCATGCTTATGGGCTTTCCAAACAAGGCCTACAAGAGAAGGGGTACTGCAATCCCACGCCTATGGCCCTGTTTCTTTTTCTGTTGGCCCTACGGCTTGAACATCCTTGCTCCATTTCTCCTTGGCGTATTTTAACAAAAATATTAAGTTCATAGATTTATTTCATAAATTTGAATACACTCCCACCCAAGTGAGAGATGTGTGTTGGCATCTATAGTAAGTGTGTTGGCATCTATAGTAAGTAGGGCTATTCAAAAAATTAGACTAGTTCGTTGAATCAATTCAAATCGATCTAAATAACGGTCCAGTTTGAATTTTTTAGTTAACCGATTCGGTTTCGGTTAAAAAAAAAACATATGATATGATTTAATTCTCGATTTTAATATCACAATTTCAATTTAGAACCAAACCAAACTATTTGAAATATATTATATAATAATTATTATAAATTTATAATTATATATAAATATATATTTCAACCTAAATTTTCTTCTCCAAAATTTTATTGAGCCGTAGTGGGGCCTCACATTCCCTATACCCTAATTTTTTTTCCAATGAAGGCTCTCAAGAGACCCTCTTCCTCTTCACGATCTGACCAAATTTGACCAATGGAAGTCGCTTGCAATTTTCTTGTTACCATATTTGACCACATTGTAGTTTTCTTCATTACTCGTAGTTTTCTTGTTACGATCCTCTAGTAGATGCCTCAATGGAGGGAAAATTATTAGATACTCTCGAAGTATCAGGTAGGCGATACTATATGGTATTCTCAATAAATAAATAATCGCAACATATATAATGTGGGTCACATTTTGTCTCATAACCATTTAATAAAAATGAGTTATCATATTTTTATCGTAAAAGTTATCGCTATTGGAGGGGATAAAATTTTTCAGTAAAGATAAAATTATATCTCCTTAAAGAGATAAGATGACATCAAAAGATGTGACATGATAGATTTTTTGTTAAAAAAATAACTCAAAATAATAATTAGAATTCTTAATGAAAAAAAACTCTTGTCCTGTAAATAAAGACCGAACCCTATTGGTAAAAGTACGTAATTATATGTCCATACAAAAATTATATTATTTTTCACCATAATTGTGGCTGATATAAGTATCGGAGTGCTTTCGGCCGGTCAACACCGATCGGGGCACTAATCCTGTTCTTTTTTTTGTAGGACTTTGGAGTTCTTGGATGTTCGATTGGTCTTCTTCGCTGAAAATATTTATCATTGCGTGGAGGTTCGATTTTTTGCCTCTCCAATTTGGCGTCGTCTGTGGCAACGATAAAATAAATACAGAGAAGTCGATCACGTTGAGAAATTTCCCAAAAAAGTTTTAATGATGACAACATCCATAATAATCAAAGTACCAGATCTATCACAGCAAACCCAATGACCAATGAGATCACATGGCAAGAACAATTATCCAAGCAACAGTGCGCAAAGCGTTGTCGCCGAGAGAAAATACTTGGAGGAAACAGTTTATTTTTGTGCATAGATCGGAAGCAAAACGAAATCCGATTACTGTAAAATTTAAGAGGCATATGCTCGGCATTTGATTTTTGTTAACCAACGGTATCATTTGTTAACTGGTGAGATTTAAACTTAGTTTAATTTATTTAACTCTACAAATATTTAGAGAAAACAGCCTATTTTTAGATCGGAAGCCAAATGAAGTCCGATCATCGTGAAATTAAATGGGCATACTCTCGGCACTTGATTCTTGTTAACTATCTATATCGTTTGTCAACCAGTAAGATCTAAACGTGATTTAATTTATTTAGCTCTACTAAATATTTGGATGAAACAACCTATTTTTACGCATAGATCGGAAGCCAAACGAAGTCCGATCATTATGAAATTTAAGAGGCATACTCTCGCCACTTGATTCTTGTTAACCAACGATATCATTTGTCAATCGATAAGATCTAAACTTGATTTAATTTATTTGGCTCTACTGTGGGCATTTCATATCCATCTTCTACTAGAAAGAAATTGAAAAGAGATAAAGAGACCAGTGGTGTTTCCTGCTTCCAGCATCAACAGACCATTCCTTCTTCAAATGTCCACATTTTTGAATTGTTTGCAACATCAAACGATCCTCGGAGAATAAAACAAGAGGAGGTAGAGGAAGAGTTTGCTTGCATTGACACCGCAATGCTGATAAAGAGTTCTCTCACATCTTAAACACCTGATCCACTGTGTGCCTAAAAAAGTGGGGAATAGAATTTATGCCACCAAATTGAACCAGAAAAGTTTCACAAGTGAATTAAACTACTACAAGAAAAAAAAAGCTTTATCTCTCTTCTTCTCACAAAATCTTTCAATAATTTTTGTATTCGTACACAAAACAATTATATGTGTATAATTAATATATTTATTTTCCTCTCTATGCACTATGATTAGTTTATGGGTACGCAAAACTAATCACATGTAGCAACAATAAATATTTGTTGAACAAGGAATTAATAACTGCAGAATTACCCATTGTATGAAAGTTCATCTCATACTTGGGATTAAATAGCTTAAGCGGCCAAGTTCGAAATTTATTGGAACAGAATTATCCCCTTGTATTAAAGTTTATCCCATACTTAAGAAGAAATAGTATAAGAGGCTAAGGTCGAAATATATCCGAACAGAATTATCCCCTTGTACGAAAATTTATCCCATAGTTTGGAAAAAATAACCTAAGAGGCTAAGCTCGAAATTTATCCAAACAATTCAAAATCTATCCGAATAGAATTATTCTCTTATATGGAAGTTCATCCGATACTTGGGAACAAATAGTCTAAGAGACTAAATTCAAAATTTATCCGAATAGTTCAAAATCTATCCGAACATAATTATTCCCATGCATGAAAATTCATCCCATACTTGGAAAGAAACAGCCTAAGAGGCTAAGTTCGAAATCTATCCAAATAAAATTATCTCCTTGTATAAAAGTTCATCCCACACTTGGAAAGAAATAGCCTAAGAGGCTAAATTCGAAATTTATCCGAACAGCTCAAAATTTATCAGAACAGAATTATCCTCTTGTATGGAAGTTCATCCTATACTTGAGAAGAAATAGCTTAAGAGGCTAAATTCGAAATTTATCCGAACAGTTCAAAATGTATCCAAATAGAATTATCCTCTTATATAGAAGTTCATCCCATACTTGGGAAGACATAGCCTAGAAGTTCATCCCATACTTGGGAAGACATAGCCTAAGAGGCTAAGTTCGAAATTTTTCTGAACAGTTCAAAATCTATCCAAACAGAATTACTCACTTGTATGGAAGTTCATCCCATATTTAGGAAGAAATAGCGTAAAAGGCTAAGTTTGAAATTTATCCGAACAAGTCGAAATATATCCAAACAGTTTGAAGTCTATCCGAACAAAAAAAAAGCTTCCACTTTTTTTCACTACGATTAAAGAAAGTAGAAGCTGTGGGACAATTGGTTGGGATAAATTTTTTCAATAAAGATAAAATTATATTTTTTTAAAGAGATGATATCAAAAGATGTGATATGATAGATTTTCTTTTAAAAAGATAACTCAAAATAATAATTAGAATTCTTGATGAGAAATGACTCTTGTTTTATAAATAAATACTGAACCATACAGGTAAAGGTACACAATTATATGTCTATACAAAAATTATATTATTCTTTATCATGATTGTGGCTGACATAAGTATCAGAGTGCCTCCGGCCGGTCAACACCGGTCAGGGCTAACGGTGCTATCTTTTTATAGGTTTTTAGAGTTTTTAGATGCTCGATTGGTCTTCTTCGTTAGCACATGGACTTGCCACATAGTACTCCGGAAGCACCAAATAATTACCCTTATTTGAGTTGCATGAATTTGCTTTGGAATGAGGCAAAGTGATCCAACTTTGAGATCCATCGCACTCATTTTTTTTCTTTATTGGTGCTGAATCTAACGCTTTTGTGTGTTCCATACAACGAAAGATCGAATATATTCTCTCTCCTTTTTTTATAAATCTTTTAAGGTGTTTCCATCAGTTTGCATGCACTTTAACTAATTTTTAAAAGTCTAAATTAAAGTGAAGACAAAATTTTATATAGACTAATCTAAAAAATAAAAAATACTTAAAAAAATTTGAAACTTAAAACCTATAAGATAACAAAATCATAAATCCTAAGTTTTGACCACCAAATCACCCCCTTGCAGTTGAATACATTCTCTTTATAGTGGCATTTTGTGTTGATTGCTTCCAATATACTTTTTATATAAGAAAAAAGAAAAGTTTGTACCTTAATTGACAATGATAGTGAAAGAACAAAGAAGAAAAATACAAGAAAGCATATACAAATTTAATATTTGTATTAAAAAAAGAGCATAGTATGTACTGTTTGACTTGTTGGGAGAATATCCAACGCCAAAATAAAATACATGCTCGGGGATCCAGAAAATACATATTTATTAAACTTTCAA
>JAOTRH010181482.1:0-11985 GCA_034768845.1 Heliamphora exappendiculata | reverse complement strand
TAACTAGAATAGTTTCTAAATTTTAAGAGAATGATAATGATAGTGAATGTAACAAATAAAAAATAAAAGTCGATGAATAATTTGAATCTAAAAATACAAAATGTATGAAATTGAGATGAAAGATAAGAGAAATATAATATTTTTATACTTTAATCATATTATATTTTCTAAAATAAATTTTATATAAGTATTTACGTTTTAGAAATATTTATTTTATATAATCAAAGACGAGATAGAAAAAAAAACGAGATAGATAAAGCAAATATTGTCTCGACTCTATATGTTAACGGACGCAAAAAAAAAAACATGTACATAACAAGATAGGAGCATGCGGGACGAGACGGGATGTGAGAAATTACTATTCTTAAATGCTATGGACACATATGAACGATACAAAACTGAACATGTCTCTCTTATATAGAATAAATTTGATAAAAAATTTGTATATGTATCAGAACTGTTTAAGAAGGTAGATAGGTTGTAAAGTAACATTTTATGACAATATAATTAGGTGACTTTTGTAGGAAAACCCATACCCTAGAAAATGTGGCTTCAAATATACAACTACAAGTAGTCCCTTTAATCTTCAATTATTTCCACAATCTTTCCAAACATAAATAGAAGAAAAAGGTAACTTTCAATTTTTAGGCAATACACCTAAAGAGCTTAAAAGATTATATTATTCATTTCTACTTAAGAGTCTTTCTATTTTCGAGGCAGATTTTCTTGGTTAAAATGGAATTTTTTGCTCCATTTTTTGAATCACCCCAATTGTGTTTCAATAGTGAATTTGTATAAAGCTAGAAAAGGTATTTAAAAGGTAAAAGATAGATAAAAGGATAATGACAAAAACTTACAAATTTATTAATTTATTTTGTTTTCCTATTAATTAATTTTTTTGGCTTGCAAGTAATAACAAACCAATTATCCAAATGGAACCTAAGACATTTCCAAATTTACATAGATTCAGAATTTTTTCGCAAAAAATTCCTTTTCATAAAAAAAACAAAAACAAAACTCTAAATTGATCAAGTTAAGAATGTGGGTAGTCAATTATTCCCCAGAATTCTAAATCGCGGTAATAGAGTGCATATCGATACTAGTGAAAGGATCATGTATCGAACAATAACAAACAATATTGGTTAATTCATTGATAAATATTAATATCAAATATCTCAAATTCAGTTATGCAACGACAGTATCTTATCACTATCAAACAATCTTTAAAATACTGTATTACTACTATTACTACTACTACTATTACTACTATTTTGTGATCAACATGGAACTTGATTTTTTTTTTGGCTAATTATTTGATTCATGATAATGATGAGTGGTAATGATAGTAAGAAGAGAGATCAAGTTCTATGCCCACTATGGATGGCTAAGGGATTTGGAGAATCTTTGGGGAGTGATAATTAATTAAGACTAGCAGGAATCATACTTGGATGAATCTTGTTCTTACAAATATATATGGAGAATAAGGTGCCAAAGGAAAAAGGGTTTAAAGGGTTGGACAATTTGGAATCAAGCAGGTTTGGCTGAATTAAGCTAATAGCATATGCCTCACTTTGTGAATCATCACATGCAAATGTTTGATAATGATCTTATGTTACGTTTGGATTTCGAATTTGTGCTGCATTTTGATTTTTTAAAAGAGTAAATAAATCAAAAATAAGTGTTTTTTGAGACGAATCATAGTCCCGTTCCGAATAAAATTTGAAGATTGTCTATTTTTGTCTTTTTTGGATTTATTTTATATTTCGTTATTTTTTTAAAAATCTTTTAGATCGTCTGGATGAGAGGCATCGAAAAAGTAAAAAACTTAGATGAAAATATAAATTTTTTTTTACTAAAGATGAATATAAGTACTATAAAATCTAATTTATTGATTTAGGCACACCATTGTATGGTTTTTTTTGTCTTTAGTTGAATATTTTTTACGCTAACTCAATCGATGATAATTTTTATATTAATTTATTTCATCATGAGAAACTAGAAAATTAAAAAAATTTGACCAAAAAAAGTTCATATGAGACAAATAAAAACCACTTTAAGACATTTTTAATGTTTTTTTTTTATTTTTAGTGAATTTTTTTCAAATTTTAACCAAAACGAATATGCTTTTACATATATACGTTTTATCATGACAAATCAAAAAAGTAAAAAAAATATATACCTAAAAAATAAAAAAATTCAGAAAAGACGAAAAAGTCACAAAAAAGGCACAAAAAAAGTTATCCCAAATAGTGCCTTATTTTAAATTATTTTTTATGCTTTTTAAAGTCATAAAAATATAATAATTTGATCAACTAATAAAAAAATTAACTAATAACAAAAATAAATAAAATAAAATAAGCAAATAAATTACTATCTCATATGAGAATATATACCATCAACTCATTTTTCTTTTCGTTACTCTAAGTAAACAAAAAATTAAAATAAATTTAGTTTCTCTTATTACTTCATTTTCTTTTTTCTCATATTTTTCCATTCATTTTCTTTTCCTTCTTTATATCCGAGTTCAAAACAAATTATTAGCAGTTGTTTTCAAGATTTTGAAAACCAAATCAAGCGGCCAGCCAGTTTAACTGGTTGAATCGCCAACCGACCTAAATTAAATCGTTTAAATGTAAAAATTATAATTCTAAATATTGTATCAGACAGTGAAATAAAAACAAAAATAGTTAAAATTTGTACTCCAACTATGAGATAAAAAGTTAAATGCACGGTTTTAAATGAGAAAAAAATAAATGATGGGTTAACCAGGTCAAATCGGTAATAGATTATAAGAATCGAGCGGTTCACATCTTATAACATGTCGTCCTTTGCGTGCGAGTTGTACCGACAACAAACCATCGATAAAACCTAACGTGCATTCGATTAACCATGAAAATAAATTTTTATTTTTTCCTAAATAATGCTTCTTATTCTTTTATTACTTATCGTACAGTCTTGAGTTTACTTCATTACTTGTGATTAATGTTTATTTTATTTTAACTCGAGAACTAAGAATACTTTAGATCATGCTTTTTTTTTTGAGCAGTGAATTAGTTTTTATTTTTATATAATTTTAAGTTTCTTAATAATATAATTATGATGTCACTATAGACCTAGCTAGAGAGGATTGTGAGTGGGTTCAATTGACGCCGCTCAATTCTTTTGTTTTTAAATATTCTCTATATAACTGTGTTATTTATTGGATGTTTATGTTATTGACTGCAATATAATATAATACAATATAATATAATATAATAAAAGATGAGTAATTCTATAAATATTTTATATTTATTGATTTATATGCTTGTGAAATTATCATTAATTTTGCCGATCACTGCTGCAATTGCATGTACAAAGATAATTTTCTGTAATGAAATTTATCAGAATTAAATTACGCAATCGGACTAGGGACAGACAAATGGGAAGAGCCCCCACGATTGTGTGAGACTCACCAATGTGAGAAGGGCATGTTTGGATCTGTGTCCGAATCAGTGTACATAGCAGTTTTTTCTTACATGTAATTGACAAGTATGAATTACTTGGTTGAAATTGTTAGGAATATATAATATTATAATATAATTTTTGAAAGTCGATTTTGATAAATTTTATATAAATGACAATTTATCATAAGTGAAGATCGATTTGTTGACTGACACCATTAAGCAAAGTTCATGATTATGCTATTGAATATTACGATTTGATTTCAGTTTAAAGACGATTGAACTAGACCTTTTCACCCAATCTCTTTTTCGATTCAATTATCGGTTTGATTTTCAAAACATTAAATGATGTGGATGGTTAATTGTTCCATATGAGTCTTTCATCAACCCAAAAATAAGCACATATTCCACCCACAAAGTCTGACTTATCCCAAATTCTTATGTTGACAGATCTTTCCCAACTCTCCCCAAACGATCCTCATCCACATTTTTTGGGGTTAGGTTGTGTTTGGATCATGAATTTCTAGAGGAATTTATAAAAGAAAAGAAAAGAAAACGATAGGAAAACTAAAGAAATAATACTTAGCTTCTTTACTCTTTTTTTTCCCTTCCCCTTTCTTATCTTTTTCTTTATCTCTTCTTGTTCTTCGTTTATTCCTATAGGCATATTTGATTAACAAGTGAATAGTGGAAAGTGATTGAAAGAAAGAATAGAAAAAACTCTTTTATGGCTCTGTTTGGGATAATTACTTATTTACTTATTAAGAAATAAATAGAAATAAAATAAGTGAAATTATGTTTGGGATAATTAACTTGTTTTGGCTTAATTACTTTGCATGCTTGTTTGGGATAAAATTAGACTATTAGGTTGCTTACTGTTGGTAACTAATAAAATTTACATAAATGCCCTCACTTGGAGTTTGGTGTTAGACTGAATGGTGATTGAGGGAAATAGAGGGTATATTGGTCTTTTGAGCTGGAATTGGAGTTCGGGTCTTAGGCATAGAGAAGGCCAAATAAGCTTGTTTGGACTTGAGTTATATATTGGCTTATTTGTAACCCAAACAAATATAGCTTATCGGGTTATTTATAAGCAAATAAATAAATAAATAAGTAAGCCCAAACCGTTTGTTTAATTAGTAAGAAAATGATGAAAATTGTAAAAAAATAAAATTCCATATACAACCAACGTATGGATGTAAACCTGCATTCTAATTTCAGTTAATACCGAAAAATGAAATAAAATAATTATTTTTAATTTAAACTTTAAATTTATTCCTTTTTTTTTTTAATATCTTAAGGGATCGATGCAACGAATCGAGCTGCTGTTCATGAATAGCTCAGGCTCAGCTCAATTGAGAGTAATTTGAGTTCAGTTCATTTGATAAACAAAGTGTTCATGAACTCAAAATTAGATTAGTTTATGAATCCAAATTAGATTAGTTTATGAAACGAGCTAAGTTCGTATAAGCTCCACTCAGCTCGTATATTAGTTCATTTAATAACATTAAGCTCGTTTAAGACTATATATAAATAATCTTATTAAATTTAGGACTTTTATTTAATTTAGTCCCTTATAAAAAAATCTCTAATACAAGCTTGAACTCGAACTCTAGCTCAAGTTGATTCGCTCATATGTTATTTGAACCGAGCTCAAGACAAGCTCGAATTTAATTATTTTAAAACAGGTTGAGCTCAAAAAAGAATATTAATTTCATTTGAGCTCGAGCCAAACACAAACATCATAAAAATCTTTAAACTCGTGAAAGCTCCGACTGAAATAAAATTGATTAAGAAAATTGTCTTTATATAGAATGAGTAAGGTTAGTTTAAACAAATATATTTTTTTTCCCAAATATTTTGTTAAATATTTCATGCCTTTTGTAAATATATTTATGTTTTTTTATTTTTATTTCTTTTATTTTTATTTTATATATATTTTTCTTTCTAATCAAACGGAAAATATCGGAATCCATGATGAAAAAACACAATCATAAAATAATACAAAAAATCCTTTTCCACGTAAAGTGATGATACTATTGCATGATTAGAACCAAAATGACCATTTGATTACATTCCAACACTATCAAACTACAGCGTTTTGATGCCGAATGTAACATGGGGCATTTCATTTCCCTCCGTTCATTAAACTCTTCATGTTAGTTGTACGGCCTTCTCTCCATTTTTTAAATAAATTATAGATTTTTATATTTATTTTTGTGATATCTAAAATAATTTATTTTGATAATTTTACCCATTGATATGACATCGATAACTACATAGTCAAAATACGTTTACTGTAAAAAAAAATAAAGGACAAGTATGCTTTTAAAAGTAAAAATTGTATACTTCTTTTATAATTAACGTGGTTCAATAATTTAATTGCCGATATTCAATCAGTTCGAATCTTAAGATGGATTCACGTAAAATACTATTAAATGAAAATAGAAAGACTTTCATTTCTTGAAAAAACAAAAAAAACCTTCGAAGATGACCAAAGTAAAATGGGTTATCAAAATATTAATAAATTCAAATAAATCATTTACCCGGGTCACTCGACCTTATGCTCGGTAAAGGGATGGGGAGGATAGCGATGCTTTAAAATTTCTCTGTGATTTGGGGAGAATAAAATAACCGAATCACTCAATAAGTGTCGTCTACTCTCATTCGAAGTATTCAAGTAATAACCCGAGCAACTCGTCCTACTAGTGACTCGAGTATTCCAAACTAATCAAGAACGAGTGCAAAAACATCAAAATATGTAATTGCAAAAATGAGTGTGGCGTGAACTTGAGTCGTTTGAACTAGTGGATGGTTGAGCTATAGGGGCCTTCAGTGGCTCGACTAACTTAATTGGACTAAAGAAACTATGGAGATTACAATATTTTATATTAAACTCGAGTTACTCGAGTCCTAGAAGATCCGAGTTGCTAAGGTCTTTAGTAGCTCGGGTAACCTATTATGGACCATTAGAACAAAAGCAAGTAGAGAAGCCAAAACGACCTCGGCCACTCGAGTTACTCCATATGTTTAAATTTTACTCAAACAGTAAATCGAACATACAATTTCAAGTTATTCAAGTTACAGAAAGCCCTAAACTTGATTTATTGAAGCTCTTGGGATCCAAGCTATTAAGAACCCAATAGCTCAGATAATTAATATTGCTACTCTCATGTAAAGACACAAGAACATATAGCCATACTATATAACGCAACCCTGATTACAAATAAAAACATTTCATAGCATAAATTATGATATGACCATAGCACAAACTACGAAGTATAGCATAAATTATGAGATTATATAGTCATGACACTGACAATGAAGACAGCACAGACTGTGAATGTAACTCTGACTACTTAATTATGATGACATAGCACATACTATGTGGCTCAGTTTTGATTGAATAGCTAAAATATAGTACATACTAGCTATATGATCATAGATTCTTCTAAAAATTAAAAGAATATCTTAGAGACAATGAAGACAGTGGCAGTACAATAATGCACGGGACATTGGAAAGAATTTGTCACACAATGGAATGCCCAAAATCACAGTCCGTTGATGGCTAAAGAAAGAATTTGTCACACCATGGAATGCCCCTGAGACTCACCTATTCAAGTGACTCTAGTGACTCGGAGTCACTCGATCCAAGTGAGTTGGGTATCCATTAAGAGTCTACGGGTTAACCTAGTCAAGTTGAAGTAGAACACTAATTCTAACTATTCAACTAATATTCGGATAGAATTTCTTAATTCTTGAGATCCCTTTTATGATTAGATTATATCTCTTAAGAGTTTCATTCTAATCTTAATAATTTCATTAAAGGGTTATAAATAGGAAGGGCGGTCATGCTTCTAAGCATAACAATTTAGACTCTTTGATTCAAATTGTTCATATTATTATATGCTCCAACATTAGTTAGCTTCCTTCTTTACCCAACCATCGTTCTTTATCTATTTCGTACTTCTGATTATTTTGCATATTTTGTTTTTTTGATATTTAATAAATATTTTTTTAAAAAAAACCCAACAATGTCAATTCGGCTAGGGGACAGCAAATGGGATGAGATGTAATGTCCCGTCCCATTTAAATACTATTAAATGAAAATAGAAAAGCCTTTATTTCGGATCTTAATTACATCCGGTCCATTTGCTGTCACACTTGAATTGAGATTCTCTTTCATTTTTTATTTAAGAAATGAAGGTTTTCCTATTTGCATTTAATAGTATTTAACGTAGATTCATTTTAAGATTTGAAATGATTAGATATCGATAACTAAATTATTGAACCGTATTAATTTTAAAAGAACAATACAGTTTATTTAATGGGACGGGATGCAAATAGTTCTTTTAGAATTATTTTAGAGTTTTTTTAAAAAAATTAATGTAATTTAATAATCTAGTTGTTGATATCCAATTATTTCAAATCTTAAGACTGTTGATATCCAATTAGTTCAAATCTTAAGACGAATCTACGATAAATACTATTAAATGAAAATAGAAATGCCTTCATTTATTGAAAAAATGGATATAATCTCATTTGAGTTGTGGGACAGCAAATAGGACGGGAAGTAATTTTCATTTCAGCTTCTATTTTATTAGAGGGAAGAATAGAAGAGAAAGTTGGAGAAAAGGAGCAGGACATGAATATATTTGAGATTTTTATTATTTTTTTTTGTAGATTTTAAAAGAGTGATTTTTTATTTTTATTTTTAATCATTCGTCAACTATTATTTGTTTTGACTTTATTATCTTAAACTTTGATTAATAAAAATAATTTTTTTATGTTTTAGTAGTGTTATATTTTTAAAAATATCCATTATCGATATATTTATATGTATAAATTTATTCATTTTATATAATCGAGTCCGGGGCATAAAAATTTGGGATCGAAGAAAAGAATACCATTGATCCCGCCCCATTTGTTATCGGGAGCTAAAAAAAAATATTAATTATGAACTGAAAACCTGCAAGAGTTAGGACAGAACAGAAGAAATTATTGTTCCTAATGAGAAATTATCATTCCTAATATCATGGCTGCCATCTCTCAAGGGGCACGGTAGTCTTTCTTCCAAGTTTTTTTTGTTGCTATTTAATATTATTGCATTGAAAACTGTTGAATTATTTTTTAAAATATTAATATTTTGTTTGTGTTTGGATTAATTTTTTTTAACGACTTTTAAATTTTTTGATTTTTTTTGTAAAAAAATAAATATTAAATCATGTAGAAAAAATAGAAAAAAGTGAAAAAAAAAGTAAGAGAAAGTCTCTTTAAACCAAACCTGTTGGTTTTTTTTTTTTCTTTTAAACCAAAAAGCTAAAAACAAGGCTGGCCCAAACGGAGGCTTTGACATTTTTGAATTTGAAAATTATCAAGCAATTCAATGGCCTCCAGTGGAGCAGAGTGGGAGTTCTTAGGATATAAGATCTTACTCTGTCAAAGATTACTATTCATTTGGGATAATAATATATTGGTTTTTTTTTCCGATTATCTTGTTGAAATAAATCAAAAAAAAAAATACAAAATACAAAATACAAAAATAAATCAAATAATCAAAATTTATCCCTACAATTTTAGTCCAAAAGTGACTAAATTCTTTAGTGTGTGAATGATTTTTGTTCGCGTTCAGAAATTTATGTTTAAATTTTAACGCTTTTATGTACTGATTCATCATAACAAATTATGAAATCGCGATGGGTATGTGTTTAGTGATAAAAAGTCATTTTCCTTTTATTCAATTATCCTTTGAAATTTCCAAAAAAGGGAGAAAGAGACCAATCCATATTCCATTTTGTTTCCCCAACAAAATGGCCTGAACCGATCTGATCCTCAAGAAAATCAATGTCAATGAACTTCAAACTCCCATTAAATAGTTCTTCCCAATGGTTAGTCCATGTCTAAAAAGCTTAACTTTAAAAAAAAGTTAAATTATTTAAAATAATTTGTTTAAGATAATTTTTTTCGTTTCGTTAAAATATCTATATATTTTTATTTTTTGTTTTCAAGTTAAAAGTTTGAGGGGCACGATTTGTTTTATTATTCGGAGTATAGTAGATTTTTTAATTGGATGTGTTAAAGTTATTTCACTCAAAACAGAGATTATAGTATTTGAAATGTGTATATATTTTTTTCAGAAAATAAAATTTTAAAAAGTTAATAAATTTTTTAGAAATACCAAACAGTATAATTTGAAAGTTAGCTTTTTCGCCGATACCAAACAGAGGCTTAGTGATTGGTGATGGATCAGCGAACAGTGTCATGTTGCTTTCTCTTCCGAATTCGATTAATTCTCCTCTCGATAAGGTCTATCTCTTACAAAACTTGGGGAAGAATAGTAATTAAGATTTGTTTGGATAATGGATATGTGAAGTCATTTATTAAAAAAAGAAAGAAAAATAGGATATGTTTGGTTCAAAAAAGACGACTTTTTTTGGAGCATTTTTTTGTCTTTTCTGGAATTTTTCATTTTTAGTTTGATTTTTTTTACTTTTTTGATTTTTTGTGATAAGATGAATTTAAAAAGTATGCCCAATCAAGGCTAAAGTTGAAAAACAACAAGTAAAGATAAAAATAACTAAAAAAGGCACATAAAAGCTAAAAAAGATCTATGATGTTGATTTTTTTCGTCTTATTTTATTTTTATTTTTTGATCATAATTTTTTACATTTTAATTCCTTATAATGAGCGAAATAATAAAAGTATACTCATTTGAGCAAATATTGAAAAAATTAATTAAAACAAACAAAAAATACATTAAAAAAACTAAAAGCACTGCAAGTAGGGTACCAAAAAATTAAATCTAAATAAACAAATACAATTTTGCTTCAAGAAATTATAAATTCATAAATATAACAAACATTTATGATTTTTACATAAAGACATCGTAATTACATTTTTTGATAATAATATGTAAATTTATAATTTCAAATGCACCAAACACCGTCATTCTCCGATGAATGTTGATAGTGAGATTTGTGAGTGGGTTTATCATAGAAAGAAAGATAATAGAGTACTAAAGACACAAGTTCAACTTCTTGGCTTTATTTTCATTTTTATTCTAAGTCTTATTCACTTCATTATCACATATTATTCTTTTTTCTTTACTTTTTCAATTAGTCCACAAGAGTTATCTCTGCAAATTTATAATAGGAACACAACTTTTATATATGTATATATCTTCCTGGGCTAGATTCCTATCAACATGTTCTCTACTCAACCTTATCAATAGAGAGTGCAGCTTGAGCGAAGAGAGTAGAAGACCTATTCCATGTTTACTTTTCTTTGCCCCAAGTTGCCAAGGTTGAAGGTGATGGGCATATCACAAACTCATTCTAGAGTTTGAAGAAATCGAGATGTTCAGGATTATTCTATATGAAATTTTGTCTCAATTTTAATTGAATTTTCTACTAGTGAATGGTAGAATTGCTTATCTATAAATTAATTAAGTTATATGTAAGCCAGTCTGAACATTCTGAGATGTCCATAAAAAAAAATGTTCTATTCATTTTTTAAAACGAATTAGAGAACATACAAGAAGTAATACCTAAAAAGAAGGAAGGAAGGAAGGTAAAACCAACTACAAAGAGGCGAGGGAGGTTGGGTTTAGGTGTTGGGGTCACGAAAATTAAGAGAAAAAAGAAAGCATTATCCTCGAAAGTACTCGGAACTGTCAACCCACAGCCTAGGGATACACAAGGGTCCATCTCATCCTCATGCATTCAAAATAGGAACAAATTGATCTTGGAGGAGGCTGAATTAACAGTGAAGGTAGGCAAAATGTTGGGGGTTGATTTCCACGGTGGGGAGAATGAGTGTTTAAATTGGCTGACCAGAATGGAGATGGCTGATAGAGAAAACCACGAGAAAGCCCCTATAGGGGGAATGGATTGCTAGTCTTAACTAGAAGCAATGACAAACCTGAGGTGCAATCATGGTTTCATAGATTGCAAAATAGTTACATGGAATGTAAGGGGCCTAGGTTCAAGCATGAAAAGGAGAAGGGTGAAGAGGCTTACAAATTCCTTAACCCCCCACATGATTCTTATCTAAGAAACAAAGCTAAAATCTATATCTAGAAAGGTGGTAAGGAGCTTCTAGGGAGGTAGTGACAAGATGAAATGGGTGTTTTTCGACGCAGAGGGGGCCTCAGAAGGTTTGTTGTGTGTGTGGGGGAGGAAAGCCATTTCCAAATCCTACAGACTATCGAGAACAAGAACTTCACCATGCTAGTAGGTATTTGGGGTGGAAAATTTCAGTGCGTGGTGGGAAATGTTTATACTCCAAGTAATGAAGCATTGAGGCAAACTCTGTGGAAAGATTTGATAGCATTGAAACTAAAACTCCCAGGTCCATGGTGTCTTGGATGGGACTTTAATTATATTTTGAGGGAGGACGAGAGAAAAGGCTACGCTGGCCCACCCAATGGGTTAGATAATTTTCTAAACTTTACTGTTACCATGGATTTTGTTGATCTTCCCCTTCAGGGTAGATGCTTCACTTGGTCAAACCTCCAAGTTAACCTGAAATAAAGTAGGCTGGACCG